>JAFEMH010001662.1:142500-438121 GCA_022495995.1 Adenophora triphylla var. japonica
TGATAATTCCGTCGCTAAATGACCTGTTTCTGGTAGTGTCCAATATCAAACAAATCATGTTCACAAGCAAAAATGAAAAAAAAAAAAAAAAAAAAAATGAAACTACAACTATGGTAGTCGAGACGTGAAGTGATTCTTTAAGCCTGAGCCTACTCCTATAAGTATATGTACATTTATGTGTGTGTATCCTTCTGAAGGTTCTCTATCACAACTGAACAATACCTACATTACTCATTACAATTTACAAATAACAAACAAACACAGAAACTTGTATCAATTCCTTCTGAAAGTTCATATTTTCTCTTAAACAATACCAATTCACTAGAACTTACAATAGATAATTAACAAAGTCAAATTCAATTCACTAGAGCATACAAATGTATAGAAATTGAAAATGTACATGATTCACTAGTTAGCTAGCTCAAATTCAGTCCCAAAGTCTCCAAAGAACAATATATTTCCAGTTCGATGTATACAAATTGAAAAAACGCAACAAGTTGAAAAATTGCAACAATCCGCATCTTCGATGAAATGTAGAAAGCTGAAGAATCAAAAATCTTACCTTAAGTGAACTGGAGCTGACCCACTTTCGATTCAATTCGTGCCCAAGCTAAGAAATTAAAAGTAAAAACCACACCAAGAATCATCAAAAACCACACCAAGAACACACCAAGAACAACAAAAACCAAAAAAAAAAACTTAGAAATTAAAAGTAAATCAGTAAAAGCGCATACCTGATTCGTTTTTCACGGTCACCGGCGGTAGGATTCGTGCCCTAGGTAAGGTAGAGGAGAGGAAGAGAGACAGAGAGATAGAGAGCGCGAAACTGAATAGGGAAATTGGGTTTCCCGGTATTTAATGACATTTACGGTGGAAATTGTACACCGCCGTAAATAATTGTATTATTTACGGCGGACGCGTATCTTCCGCCGTATATAATTGAATTATTTACGGCGGACGCGTATCAACCGCCGATAATAAGTACCTATATAAGGCGGCTACTAATATACCGCCGTATATAACTTCGATCTCATATACGTACATACCAAATGTACGTACATTACTTATTTACGGCGGCCTCGTCCGCCGTATATATTATTTATTTCCGGCGGCTGTTAATACCGCCGTATATATAAGTATATACGGCGGACGCGTGTTCACCGCCGTATATGAGCGCCGTAAAAAGCCTCCTTTCTTGTAGTGATTGAAGTGGAACGAATGAATATTTGCCTAGTCCCAGAACATTTTTTTTTTCGTAAAATCTGGGGAGAAACGCGTTTCTCCATAATTTATGGAGAAACGGGTCCTACTTGTCGCGCGACAATGCATGACTCTTTTTTCTGGATATCCGTCCCAAGGCTTCTGGATATCCAGAACCTTATGAAAGTGATATCCAGAATCAGAAATTTGGCCTTGGCCTTTGCCCCAAATCTTTTTTTCTGGATATCCGTTTCAAAGCTTCTGGATATCAATATTCAATGTTCTGGATATCCAGAAATTTTGTATTCATTTATGGATATTTTCTGGATATCATTTTTGAAAGTTTCTGGATATTCATTTGTGTAGTTCTGGATATGCATTTTATAGTTTCTGGATATTCATTTGTATGTTTACATTTGTGTAGTTTCTGGATATTCATTTTGAAAGTTTCTGGATATTCATTTGTGTAGTTTCTGGATATGCATTTTGATAGTTTCTGGATATTCATTTGTATGTTTCTGGAGATATTCATTTGTGGATATTTTCTGGATATCATTTTGAAAGTTTCTGGATATTCATTTGTGTAGTTTCTGGATATGCATTCAGCATTTTATAGTTTCTGGATATTCATTTGTATGTTTCTGGATATTCAATTGTGTAGTTTCTGGATATATATTTTATACATTTTGGAAAAACACGTTTCTCCATAACTTACGAAGAAACGCGTTTCTCCGGAGACCTACTCTTTTTTTTCCGCTAATATGTTCTTTTCCTGTTTAGAAACAAAAACTTATTCTTTATACTAAAATATAAGGAATTTTTCGTACATGTCCATCCTTTCAAATTATCAATTTATTATCGGGTTGTTTAACTAGTAAATAAATTGTGTCATAATTTACAAATTTAATTGTTACTCCATTTAAAATTTAATTATTTAAGCAAAAATGTAATAAATCTTTAGTGATAGTATACTTTATTACACAATAAATTTTACCAAAATAACACATCAATAACAATAAAAAATTCTTTACTTCTTAGGTCAAAGTCTAGTCTTGACTTGATCGTGTTTTGCTATATCTTGAGCCGGCAACTATGGTGAAAGCTTAACATTCTCGACTTCTCTTGCTCATCGCTCTTTTTTTCCGCTTTACTTTTACAACTTTAGTTATCCCCAATTGTAAGTATCTCAATCTGGGTCGTTAATGTTTCATCAGTCCAAATTAATGATTTATAATCATTTAGAGGCATTTTGGACATTATTTTGACAATTTGAAAGATGAATGACCTCTTAGGAATTAAAAAATAATAAAGAACTGATAGAGATAATAATAGAGAGTTGTAAATTGATTTTATTTCCTTATGTACAGTAGTTTATGGCTAGATTTGTATAGAATTTTGGTATGTCTTGTGCTCCAAAGCACCTCCTTGACTTGTATATATATGCCTGTATTGTCATTAATAAAATCAAGTTTTTCCTCACAATATTGTCTTCCCATATGGTATTCAGAGCCTAGATCCAATCTAGGTTTTTTTTTCGGGATATCTCCTCCTCCTTCTCCGGCCTGCTCTCCTCCCCTCTCATGGCAGCCGCCGACTCTTCCCCCCTATTTCTTCCTAACTCCGAATCTTATTGATCGTGTTCTTGAACAATTGAACGATCCAGATTTTGACAGCGTCATCACTGCTGTCCAGAGTCGTGATTCTTCCATTACCTTTGACGAACTTCATGAAAAACTAATTACCAAGGAGCTCTCCATCAAACACAAAAACACCAGTCCAGCCAACTTCCCCGCCACGGCTCATCTAGCTGCTAAGCCCACCACCCGATCCTACTCTCCTCAATTTCCCTCTCCACAGCCGGGTCTCCTGCCAACTCCTCCAACCACCCTCAACAACCTCTCTCCTCGTCCAGCCACAACCTTTAATGGGCGGTGTCAATGGTGCCGTGCCAAAGGCCATTACCTAACCCAATGTCATCTCTTTCGTCACCAATTTCCTAGTGCCATCCCACCCAACTCTAATCCCAATCCTAACTATAATCCGAGACATCAGAACCGTACCAGCTCCTTCACAAAACCTACTGCCCATCATGCTGCCGTTCGGCCTTCCCTCACACCTCCAGCATGGCTTCTTGATAGTGGCGCTTCTCATCACGCCACCAATGATCTAGACACTTTGGCTCTCCATTCTCCCTATAATGGGACTGAGGAATTGTTTATTGGTGATGGTTCGGGTCTTGACATTGCAAATACGGGTTCCACTTCTATCTCTGCTCCCTTTAAATCTCTCTGTCTTAATAATGTTCTCCATGTCCCCTCCCTTTCTCGTAATATAATCTCTATTTCTCAATTTTGCAAAGATAATAATTCCTCTATAACTTTCTCACCAAATTCTTATATTGTGAAGGATTTACTCATGGGGACAATTCTTCATCAAGGTCATCCTAAATCCGGTGTCTATGAATGGCTCCCTTCTTATCCAGCTGTTCATTCTGCTTCCGCTTCTTCTTCAAAAACCCGACTGAATACCGAGCACTTGTTGGCAGTCTACAGTATCTCTCTCTTACTCGTCTAGACATCTCCTTTGCAGTCAATCGGTTATCTCAATTTCTTCACAGTCCAACAGAGGATCATTGGGCTGCTCTTAAAAGGCTCCTACGTTATCTTGCTGGTACTCCTTCTCAAGGTTTACTTCTTCGCCGCTCTTCACCCTCCACTCTTCATGCTTTCACTGACGCTGATTGGGCGGGTGATAAGGATAACTTTCTTTCTACCTCTGGCTATATAGTATACTTGGGTCGCAATCCTATTTCTTGGAGCTCTCGTAAGCAACGGACTCTTGCTCGTTCATCTACCGAAGCAGAATACCGTGTTGTTGCATCTGTTACTGCGGAAGTTCTTTGGGTCTAAAACCTTCTCAAAGAGCTGTCCGCCCCTCACACTACTTCGCCTGTCATTTTCTGTGATAATCTTGGTGCTACATATGTCGCTGCCAACCCAAGATTTCACTCAAAAATGAAACATCTTAGCCTTGATTACCATTTTGTCCGAGGGCATGTGCAAAATAAGTCTCTTATGGTATCTCATATCTCCGACGACGACCAATTGGCGGACATCCTTACAAAACCACTTGCTCGTGCTAGATTTCAATCTCTAGTGTCCAAGATTGGTCTTATCTCTCGACCGTCCATCTTGCGGGGGCATGATAGAGATAATAATAGAGAGTTGTAAATTGATTTTATTTCCTTATGTACAGTAGTTAATTATGGCTAGATTTGTATAGAATTTTGGTATATCTTGTGCTCCAAAGCACCTCCTTGACTTGTATATATATGCATGTATTGTCATTAATAAAATCAAGTTTTTCCTCACAATATTGTCTTCCCATAAGAACTTCGCTGGAAGTCTGTCATTTCCAATAAAATGGAATATTGACCAAGAACAAAATGTCAAAACTGCTTTTCTGCACTGTTCAGGCACGCTGCTTGGGTCATCCGCACGGACAAGATTGCACCTACAATCTTGTCCACGCGGATAAGATCAGCATCCTGACAAACTATAAATACAGCTCTTCTCCCTCAGTTTAACAAGGCAGAAAAATATCAAGAAATTCGAAAACCTACTGTCATAATGCCAAAATTCACCCCCAACTAGTCCTTCACACCTTCAAAATTCAAAATTCAACACCAAATCCAACCTCAAATCTATCTCAAACTACCCATTAGCCTTGAAATCTCTCAAGCCCTAAACAACAAACCAAGAAACAATTGGTAAATCCTCACCTCCCTTACTCAAATCTCCTTCATCCATGCATATTTTTCATATATAAATGATGTAGCCTAGATTCTTCACTTGTTTGCTCACCCCCTTTCCCTCTTGTCCCAAGGATCCAAGAGGATCTCCATGGAATCCATTTTCATGGATGATCCTCTAAAATTATTCACATTCTCTTTATTTTATGTCATTCCCCACTCCCTTTTTTTTACATCTCTTGGTACTTGTTTGCTTGATCAAGAAGATGGTCATCTTGAAGTTCATCTCCATGGATGACCACTTCAAATGGTCCATATTTCATGCTTCTTTACATTATTAGCCTTCTCTTGTTTTCTTGACCTAAATATGGTCATCTTGGAGTCAATCTCCATAGATGATCATTTCAAATGGTCCACATTATTTACATTCCTTGCAAATTCCCCTCCCCATGTCTAAGATGCTCACCTTGGAACAATTTTCTTGGATGAACATCATTTAGACTTACAAAATAGGTCACACAAGATGTAAGAGATACACTTGAGTATAGATCTCAAGGATGGTCATCTCATGACCACCTTAGAGATCTTCCTCTAAAATTGATACATCTTGACCTACCTATTTCTTGTTCAAATTTACTTTCATGTCAAATTCCCCCTTTTCCTTAGCAAATGAAATGCTCACAAAGTCCTAACGAACCCCTGGGATGACTTGATTAAGTGGATTCATCATTTATGACCACTAATCAAAGTCTAGGGAAAGAGAGGACAAGCATGGATGTCAAAATCCAAACACCTCCTTTATTTTCTGTTTTTCCAGTTACTGTTTCCAGTTAAGTCCTATAAATCCAGTTAACTTTCTGAAAATTACAGTGACTAATTAAGAAAATGTAATAATAGTGAGACTGCAGCCCCATCCGCGCGGATAAGATTGCACTGCAGTCTTGTCCACGCGGATGACATTGTCATCTGCAAACAGTCCCTCAGTTTTTCTGTTATTTTCAGTTTAATCACTGTTTTCAAACTGTTTTCCAGTGCAGTCCCTAAAATTTCAGTTATTACCAGAAAACTCCTTTTTTAAGAAAGTCTTTTTTAAAAAAACACACACACACACAACACAAGTTTCAAGTGAGGAAGACTCGTCGTACGAGGCATTCCGGGTGAACGCCAAACGTTCTTCCCGGAGTGTAACGTGACCTCCGAACTCATTTTCTCTAATTTTAGGCTTTTTTCAAAGTTTTGGCCCTTAAACTAAAAACGGCGTGACGACTCCGTTGATTTTTCAAAGTCCGATAAAGAATTTTCAAACTTAAAAAAAAAAAGGTTTTGTCAAGCGCCAAAAAGGAAAAATCGGGTACATCACACCAATATCTCAATTAATATCTTGATGAAACTTATAAATATAGATAATCATTTGATGTATTAATGATGGAAGATAAACAATACCAATGCACTATTTATTATAAACATCATAACAAACTTATTTTCAAAACTTCATACCAAATTCATGCAAGTAACTTGATTGAAGGTTCAAAATGGATGAAAATTATTCCTTTCTTCCTATCTTGGATAATAGTAAAAGCAATTTATAGCATTCCCTCATTTTTTTAAGAAGTAGTTTCACATTCTACTTTGATAAATTTCAAAATAGTAAATATTACATTTAAATGTAAATTTGAATTACTACAACTATGTATAATGGATTGTAAGACCATCTTCAATGGTTTGATGCAAAATTTGCACTATTTTCTATAATGCTCAATTTTTTCATCAAACTTCTCCAATAATTTGTTTTAAATTTTATGCCAAATAAAATTATTCTTAAAATATTCATTATTATTTCACTTATATAAATATATTACGTTATTTATATTTTATATTACCAAATATTTTCATATATATTGAAAAAAACTAAAAATAAAAAGATTTAAAAAAAAAAAATAGAGAGGAAAGCGATATAACGTAGCTCAATCTCTTGCACCAAATTTGGTGCAAGAAATAGAGTTGTTTAATAATATAGCAAGATTTAGAGTACCGTTGGAGATGCTCTTGTTAGAATATTATCATAGTCCATATAATAATATTATATTTATTGATTACGTAGTATCATTTGTAATTAGGTAAGATTATACTCCCTCCGTCCCGGTCCAAATGTCTCAACTTTTCTTTTTGGGAGGCCCATTTAAAATGTCTCAACCCAAAAAAAAAGTTTTTTATTACTTTTTTATTTGTGGGACCCACTTGTCATACTCACAATAAATATCCACTAACTATTCCTTACCCCACTTTCTCTTTCCTACATCACTTTCATACTCACAACATTTATTTCACTATACTCCCTCTGTCCCATAAAACATTACCCCTTTTACTATTTTGGACGTCCCACTTTAAAGTCTCACTTTCCTAAAAAAGAATTTTTTTAATACTTTTTTATTCATGGGACCCACTTGTCATACTCACAACACTTTTCAAATTTACTATTTTCTCCACTCATTCTCTCTCCTCCCACTCACAACACTTACTTTAATAACATTATTCCTTATTTTCCGTTCTCAACAGTAAAGGAGTAAAGTTTTGCGGGACGGAGGGAGTACACTTTTTGCATTATATATATTTATTCCTTAATTTCCGTGCCGAACCCATTTTGAGACATTTATCATCGAACGGAGGTACTCCCTCCGCCCCACCTCAAGGTTCCACCTTTCCCTTTTGGACCGTCCCACTTCAAGGTTTCCTTCCTCAAATGGAAAAATTTTCATATATTTATACCCTTATCATCTTCATATATTTACAAAAAAAAAAAACCATCCATTATATCCTTATAAAGTTAACATATTTACAAAAAAATCAATCATTAACTTACTATTCATCCCGCTCATTCTCTCTCCTATTAAATATTTTTAACTTTTACATTCTCTCTCCTATTCCCTATCACACATTTAACTTTTACATTCTCTCTCTTCAAATTTTCTACCCACTTTAAAATTTTTTCTTAAAAAGCGTGTAAACCTCAAGGTGGAACCTTGAGGTGGGATGGAGGGAGTAGTATTTATGTATATCTTGTGTATTTGAATAATTCTAGTTACCTAAGATAGTGATAAGATTAGCTAGATGAGTGGAAATTAGCTAGATTAGTGAAAGTCTTCTTTCCTATAACACGCTTGTAAATCGTTTGAGTGATTTATCGAAATACATTCTCCTTTATGGTATCACGAGACCAAGGTATTTTTCTTCCGCTGCGCCTCTCTCTGTGAACCATATTTCCTATAGCACGCTTGTAAATCGTTGGAGAAAATGGCTTTGTATCTCTAAAAATTATGCTTTTGACCCCCTTTAATTTAAGTAAAAATTACACTATAATATTTTTTGACCCCCTTGCGAAAAATTTCTGGCTTCGCCACTGAGTGAAAGCGTAACATTCTCGACTTCTCTTGCTCATCGCTCTTTTTTTCCGCTTTATTTTTACAACTTTAGTTATCCCCAATATCTCAACTAATATATTGATGAAACTTATAAATATAGATAATCATTTGATATAAGAATGATGGAAGATAAACAATACCAATGCACTATTTATTATAAACTTCATAACAAACTTATTTTCAAAACTTCATACCAAATTCATGCAAGTAATTACTTGATTGAAGGTTCAAAATGGATGAACATTATTCCTTTCTTACTATCTTGGATAATGGTAAAAGCAATTTATATTCCCTCATTTTTTTTAAGAAGTAGTTTCACATTCTACTTTGATAAATTTCAAAATAGTAAATATTACATTTAAATGTAAATTTGCATTACTACAACTATGTATAATGGATTGTAAGACCATCTCCAATGGTTTGGTGCAAAATTTGCACTATTTTCTATAATGCTCAATTTTTGCACCAAACTTCTTCAACAATTTGCTTTAAATTTTGTGTCAAATAAAATTATTCTTAAAATATTCATTATTATTTCACTTATATAAATATATTACATTATTTATATTTTATATTACAAAATCTTTCTCATATATATTGAAAAAAAAATGAAAAAAATAAGATTTTCTAAAAAAAAATAGAGAGGAAAACGATATATCACAACTCAATCTCTTGCACCAAATTTAGTGCAAGAAATAAAGTTGTTTAATAATAGAGCAAGGTTTAGAGTACCATTGGAGCAAAATAATGCTCTATTTTGAAATTTTAGAGTGCCGTTGGAGATGCTGTAAGGGATTATATTTAAAATAATTTAAATTTGCATTACTTCTTACCGATAAATTATTATTATATTGAAAAATGTGGCTCAAAATTGGACGTTTATTTGCTTTACAATAAAATATTATTATAATTATGAAAAATTATGACATTTCATATATATATATATATATATATATATATATATATATATATATATATATATATATATATATATATATATTTTGGTAAGAACATAATGTATATTCCTAGACATATATGGCAAGTTGGCCATATTTGACCTCTTCCAGACCTATATACAACTCAAAAACTTGAATGCTTTCCTACAACTGTACAGGCGGTCAACGCCGAAGATGAACTGCAAAAATGTCGTAGTCAACCATTATCAGCCGGCCATGAGGTGCTGGCTTGGCTTGGTGGACTTTTGAAGTGCATCATCTTGTTGTGCTCTTCTGTAATTCTTTATATTCACGCAACGAGGTACTTTGCAATCTGAATCTCTACAGATCTTAGAGTGCTCCGACAGAATCAGCCACACATTTTTGCAGCTTTTGCAACCCCCACGAACTCGAACTTTGCATAAATTACAATGGCGGAATAGCCTTCTGAGTTGGCCACACATGGTATCCGGGCAGGCGTTTCTTTCACATTTGGAGGCATGCATCAAAACATCTAGTATGCATGGGATTTAGCTTTGCCACCAATTGTTTTGTTTCACAGAGAGCCTGAAGTGAAGGCCGAGAAAATTCATACAAGATCATCATTGATGAGTACTTGGCATGAGAAAGTGTATCAAACTGATAATTATCTTTCTGACAATTGTCTAAGAAAGCCTCTCGAGTCTCGAAGAAAGTATTTTCCAACACATTATCCTCATCCTTGGTATGAAGCGGAACATCATTCGCCAAAACCTCAGAGAAAATATTTTTATCACGGCAATTACATGAGTGTATTTTCCTCGTGAAGCATCTTGAACATAGCTGAACCTTTTTGCAGTGGTTGCAAAACCATCGGCTTCCAGATAATATTACTTCATGACAATGCGTACAAATGATATGCAAACGGACGATCAAATAGTTCTCCTTCAAGGGTGTGATAGTTTGGCCCAATTTTTGCATCACTAGAAAATCTTTATTTGCATCAGTAGAAGGATTGTCGTGTCCCATGGCTTTTAAAGTTCTTTTAGTTGGAAGCTTCCTCCTCTGCAATCCTCCACCACATTCTTGTTCAATCTTCCGAGCTATATCCTCAGCAGCACCTGACCAAAAGTCACCTTCAAAGTATGGTAAACGAGCTGCAGTGATCTTGGTGTTTGTAGGTACGAAGAAACAATCTTATAGGTTAGTGTAATCCATCACAACACCATCTTTGGCTGCTTTTTTTATCATTGATTTGTACCATTGCAGCAACTTATCCTCCTTCGGAGTTTTCTGAGTCTCGGGGTGGCAGTAAAATATGTAATCCTCTCCTTTAACAAGTGGGCATGCCCATATATAGCAGGTTGTAAATCCCCTTTTCTTGCAATAATCAAGGTATCCAACTAATATCTCATGGTACACGAATGTCCGAAGAGAGTCACCATTCACAGTTGTTCTCTCGGGTTTAAAGTACTTCACTGAATCAAGATATGAAATATACACGCAACGGTTATTGGGGGCCCTACATTCTGATCCATACTCCTGGACACACATTCCAAATAGGCAGACGTCGACCCCTTCAATCTTCTGAAACAAAAATATGACCTTTGATCTGTATTCAAATTCGGCTGGATAATATTCCTCGCGAAATATATCCAAGAATTCCTTCTTCACTTTCAAATGTTTGTCCACACAGACCACAACTCTGATTACAAGATCTTCTGCAACTTCAACCTCCTCCAAATTCTTCCCCGAATAATTTGCCATCTCCTCCCTCTCTTTCTCGAGACGTCTAAAGAGTCTTTGTTCTAGGTGATCACTGAGTTTTGTAGTTGGAAGATTCTTTGCTCCAAAAGTAGCAGTGTGGGGTCCACCACTTTGCATCGTATCCAAGCAACATTTAGGACAAATGTACTCTGCTTTCCCCTCCGCATCTCCCTTGTCATTGTAGAGCCCACACACACGATGCTGCCAGCATTGACATCTATCGCACTGAACCCACGAGTCTTCCTTTTCCTCGTTATTCTTCTCCTTCTGTAGATTTGCCTTGGACACAGAAAGCCCACGGAATTTGATAATAGGTCCACGAGACCCATTGACGCACTTTGTGCAGAAACTAAGACGTGCACCCATTTCATCCAGTGACGAGTGATATATCAGATTCCGCTTGATACGATTTCCACAAGCTGAGCAATACAAAGGTGGTGGGCCAAACACCAGCTTATCCTTGGCACACAACTGGCAAGTGTTTTGGCCGTCTGAACTACTTACTTCCTCAAAATTCAAGGAACTAAAGCTCATCAAATGTTCTTTGAGCTGAGCTGCAGTGAAAACATCAGCCAAAGTGCCTCCTTGAATCTTGGTCTCCTCAAACCCCAATTTCGAGTCATTGCCAGGTGGGGGCGGAATTGCACTACGATTGGCTTCTAACTTGGCCTGGTTAGCTTCGGAACCAATTTGTACTTCTTTCTCACAATGATCATTGCTTGGATCTTTAGAAGAAACATCCACCGAACCAGAACTTAACTTTGCGGAATGGTCAACTTTACTAGTCATGAGATCACTGGTGCTTCCAAGCTCTATTGGTCCTTGTTGATGGTTAATAATGCGCTGCACATTAAGAACCATATTATCGGCACTACTCATGATGTCATCTTTAACCATACCGGTGATTCCAGACCCCTCTGCACTAAACACTGGAGTTTCGGGGAATCGTTTCAAGCATGGGAGTCGCTCATGGTTGCTGAGTAGATTCAATGAAGAAACAGCTCCAAACGAATCAACTTTGTCATCAATCTTCTGATTCTCATTCTTTTTTAGACGTTTAGAAAGACGTACAACGTCTGCAAGTGTGCCTGAGACATGATCGTCTCGAATTTGAAATTCCAAGCGACGTTTATTAGTACCACAAACAGGTCCATATTCACTCTGATCCAGACAACGCAGTTGACTAAAATTTTCCGATGGTGAACCGGTGGTATACTGCAAAAAACTATCACGATAAGAGCAACTAGTCGTGATTGATGAAATCTGTTCCGGAGAATTGACAAGCTCTCGATCAACTTGCTTCTTATACCCACATTATGAGCGCTACAGTTGGTACCACGATCATCAGGATCACGAATTCGCTGACGCTGATTCTTACGATGGAGAGGTTCCATAACGTAGGAAAGAATTCGATAAGTGATTGCCGGGGAATCAACGTTAATGGGATTCAAATAAGAAGAAACCCTAGAGAGAGAAAAAGGGGGGGGGGGGAAAGTTGTCGTTAAAAGTGGAGGGAGAAATCATATCCGGGTTCGAATATGTTTTAAATCCAAATTAATTCCCCAAGGATCCTTCCACCAGACTAGTTTTCATAAAGAGGACACATCATTTCCTATATGCCGTTACAATGCTGAAAAAAAAAAAAAAAACATGAAATATTCACAGAAACTTGTTCACAAAATCCTATGTGTAATGATATTATTGGTGTTTTTAATTAGAGTGTAGCGGGCCTACAATCGATGCAACAAATAAAATATCGTCAACACATTTTGTAAGCAAGATTTTGTGACTTTATTTTGTGCGCCTAACATTGCTCAAAAAACAGATACTCTTAGAAATTCTGTTAATTCATTCATATACTCCCTCCGTCACATAATAAATGTTACAAATTTCCCTTTTGCTTTCCACGTCCCTTAACAAATGATGTAATCCAAAATGTCAATGTGCATGACTCACCTACCACACTCACAGCAAAAAATTTCACACCCCACTTTGTCTATCCCACTTTACTTTTTATACTTGCGATATAAAAATGAAAAAATATAGGGTAGTACGTGTCCGTCCCTCTTTTCTTTTATATACTTCTATTTATTTAGTTTTTTTCTATATTTTTATATAACTTTTTGTATAAATTTTATGTAATAAAAAAATTCTGAAACAGTTTTTTTTATTAAAAAAAAAACCGTTGAACTGCCGATTCGAAATCGAAACCGTGAACCGACGGTTCGGTTCCGATTTCCCTTTTTCCGAAACCGAAACCAATAATTTCGAAGCGAAACCGTAAATATGGTCATCCCTACTTTTATCAATGCAAAATGGAGAAACAAAAAAGAATGTTACTAGAGATTAGTGGAACATGTGACATGCCAAGGCTGCCCATGCTTGCACAAACCAAATATTTACCAAAATACCCATGTTGACCAAAAGTCAATAAAATCCAATATTTTTCAATACATTCATAAAAATTCCATAAAATTTATAAAATTCAGAATAATAAAATCAAATAATCATTCAAAAATTATTAATTTCAACAAAAATACTATTTTGTCCCAAAGGTCAACACTATCCAACCCGTGGCAACTAAAGTCAATCCAAAAATCTAATATTTATATAAATTCCACAATAATTTAAATAAATATTAAATAATTCCTTAAATTTCAAAATGATATGAGATCCCTTTACTACTATAAATCACTTTAATTGGTCATCCCTACTTTGTTGTCTTCTTCAATTGTATACTCCATCATCCAGTTTGTCGGAACAACATTATTGCCCTCATCCGTTCCTTTCAATGCTAATGTCCCCAAAAAAAAGTGTTAGTACCTTTAAACCAAGGGATGTGGCAGTTGTCTTCTTATCAATATTGGTTCGTGTCTGTCTTCCGCTAGGGAATAGTGTTAGTACCTTTAAAGCTTTTGATTCTAACGTTGGTAAAGTAATGGCTCTGACACTCAACTTGATCATCTTTGCAGCAGCTCAAATTTCCCCTCTCGGCCATCAGCTTCTCGACCAAAAATTTTACCATACCAATATCACCATCTATCTCAGAAGACACTCTAAATCGTTTGGGATGACAAGACCATAACAACCCCATCACGAGCTTCATGCATAATGACGAGAGTGAAAAATTGTAAAGTGACAATTCTTTGACTTGATGTCCCACAGGAATTGGGAGTGCTCTTAGGTCCTCAAGATTGACGTCCACATTGGTATCCTCTTGGCGTATAATCACTGTAATACTGGAATGCATTACCGTTGATATAAAGTCTCTCAGCTTCAGCAACAATGAAGTAGCATTACCATTCGAGACACAGATTACCATTTGAACCTCCATTGGGATTGTACCTTTACAACATGTTAAAGGAGGGATGGATCCCATACCATAACATGTATATGAACATAAAGATGGAGCATTCATGTTGACCTCCAGTAGGTTTATGCAAAATATTTGGCTAAACCGCCGTAGTGAGAGACTTGAAACACAGATTCTTTTCAACTTGTGGCAGTTATTTAGTGTTAGATCTTCAAGCATAGGAGAACTCAGCAAAATCTCATCCAAATACTCATCCGTGATGCTGGCTTTAGACAGTTCCAAGTGTTTCAAATTTGGAGCAGCTAATTTAATGCGTAAAACTGAATCACGTCGCATCCTTTTGGGTAAAACCTTGTATATAAATGACTCAAGACTCGGGGCGTTGATACTGACTTCATCCATCTCACTTTTCAATTCAGTGATTTCAAATTGTTTGAGATGAGGAAACTTTCCCTGCACCTTAATTTTCTTCATCCCCGTACAGCCCTCGAGAACGAGACTCTCAATCAAAGGAAGCGGCTGACTCCTCTCACCTTGACTGCCGGACGACGGATTGGTCATTTCTACGCAAATAATCAAAGAATTCCCACAGACGGCGCCAAATTGTTTTGGTCAAATTTCAACAAGTACAACCAATGACAAGAAAAATGACAAAAGAGATAAGAATCAGGGTACAATGATTATTGGATAAAATAGAAATGAACACAAGGAATTTGTTGACTAGGGAAAGCCCTTGAACAACTTGTTCGCCGGCACAAAACCCCGGGAGGTTTAGGAACCTGCCTTGACCAAAAGGTATATTAATGATGGAGTTTGAGTACAAAACTAAGAGCGTATGTAAGGAAGCTTATGCTAGTGAGATCGTGTGTGCAAAATACAGGTGTTATCCCCCTTTTATACCTCTAATAACGGCTAAAATACAAAGATAAGAACATGCCTATAATCTCGGAAATAAGTTGAGCTTGTTGAGATATTCTCATCACATTGTTGATGGAGGAGAGAGTGGTCTGTTGCTGGATACTTTGATGAAGAAACGACGTTGAATCAGTCTCCTAATCCATTGGGATTGTACCTTTACAACATGTTAAAGGAGGGATGGATCCCATACCATAACATGTATATGAACATAAAGATGGAGCATTCATGTTGACCTCCAGTAGGTTTATGCAAAATATTTGGCTAAACCGCCGTAGTGAGAGACTTGAAACACAGATTCTTTTCAACTTGTGGCAGTTTTCTAGTGTTAGATCTTCAAGCATAGGAGAACTCAGCAAAATCTCATCCAAATACTCATCCGTGATGTTGGCTTTAGACAGTTCCAAGTGTTTCAAATTTGGAGCAGCTAATTTAATGCGTAAAACTGAATCACGTCGCATCCTTTTGGGTAAAACCTTGTATATAAATGACTCAAGACTCGGGGCGTTGATACTGACTTCATCCATCTCACTTTTCAATTCAGTGATTTCAAATTGTTTGAGATGAGGAAACTTTCCCTGCACCTTAATTTTCTTCATCCCCGTACAGCCCTCGAGAACGAGACTTTCAATCAAAGGGCAGCGGGAGAACAAATTATGAATATCATTCTCATCTAATTCGACATGGCATAGAATCAGTGATCGTAGGGAAGTGCAGTTTATGGTACTAACACTACCACAAACAACAAGTGGCTCATTGTTCGTAGACTTACACCCCTTTATGCAGAGGGATATCAATTGCTTGGCAGCCAGGATCTGTGTTATCTGTGACATTGAACTCGAGATATTCATGATCGATATGTGAAGACGCTTGACACGGATTGACATGGCAACTTCTATCCACACCTCAAAAAGAGAAGCGAGTTCGGCATCAAACATATCTAAGGAAAATGTCAAGTTTTGTACACTGATATTATGCCGGAGATATCTTAGGAGGGTTTTAAGAACAAACCTCGGGAATCTGGGTACAGAAGGATCATCATTGTGATTTTCTTTGAGAAACGAAGATCGATCGAAATTGAGATTTGGTAGAGAAGACCATGCTTGTGACCATGTCTTTGATAGGATGCTTGCACGGGCTGCTTCTGTTACTGGGAGGAAAGATAGTATGTGTTGTAAAATGACTTCTGGAAGTTGAGACGTTTTGTCACAAATTACAGTTCCCTTCTTCTTCCTTGAATAAAAAACTGAGCAATTTGATTCCATGGCACCCACAAAGTAACACAAATAACCTGTTTGTTTGGATGAGCCTGGATTAAATTGCAATATCTAACCCTATACAGAGGGCGAACCTTGACGCAACGGTTAAGTTGCCCCTTTGGTGACGTTTCGAACCTTGGCGAACAGCCTCTTGGCAATTGTCAGGGGAAGCTCTAGCAAATGGTTTTCTCTCTCAACCCCCGCTTTTGCCCTTTTTTATCTAACCCTATACAAAGATTATTTATATATTTTTTCTTGAAAAATACAAAAAATCAAAGCTAGTAATACCTGTTTCAGAGAGGTCGATAAAGAAACCAAACCCTAAGAAAAGGGAGGAAAAGTGGTCTTCGTGATGGATAAATTCAATTGAGTTGGAGGAACAGAAGAAGAACAATAGGTGGATTGGATTCTAGGGTTCCATGTAAATTAGGAGAGCAGAAGAAACAGAGAACTGAAAGGAACACGAGTTGGGAAAGAGAGAAGGCAAACACTTTCACCCTTCCAAAATAAATACGGTATTTATTATAATTTTTTCCTTATTTAATTCCTTTTCAAAAAAATATTTCCTAAAATGACAACTTTTTAAAACTATTTACCAAAATGACTTATTTTTTTAATGGACAGCTATCAAATCATCCCTCATCCTAACAAAAAATGATCTCCAAGGACGAATAATTTGCAAATTGACCAACAGGTAGGGGTGTAAACGAAACGAATCGAATCGAATTGAATATCATCGTATTCGATTCGTATTCGTGAAAATATTCGAATATTCATATTCGTATTCGTTTGTATTCGAATATAAAATTGATTCGTATTCGTTCGAAATTGATATTCGAATTATTCGATTCGATTTGTTAGATTCGAGTATTCGATTCGTATTAATATATACTCCCTCCGTTCCACGTGAATGCAAATTTATTTTCATTTTGATCCGTCCCACGTAAATGCAAACTGCCCAAAATGAAAACAAATTTATTATTTTATATTCACCCTATCCCACCCACTCATTCTCTCTCTTCATTTTCCACCATACAATTTATTCAACCAACCTACTATTAACTCCACTCATTCTCTCTCTTCATTTTCTACCACACATTTTCATTATCTTAATAATATTTCTTAGTTATTGTGCCAAAAAAAATGGTTTACATTCACATGGGACGGAGGGAGTATATATATATATATATATATATATGGGTTTTGTTAGGATACCCCCTTCAAGAGTATCTTAACAAGTAGCCCATTATTTTTGGACAAAAATGTCCCTCGTTTCTCAAAGCAATCATATATATGATGAGGGTAAAATTGTAATCATCAAAGAGAGAGAGAGAGATATATATACTAACTCTCTCTCTCTCCCTCTCTTATTTAATATTAACTCTCTCTCTCTCTCTCTCTCTCTTTTATTTAATACTAACTCTCTCTCTTATTTAATACTAACTATCTCTCTCTCTCTCTTTGATGATTACAATTTTGTCCCGATCATACATATGGTTGCTTTGAGGAACGAGGGTCATTTTTGTCCTAAAAATAATGGGCCATTTGTTAGGATACTCCTGTGGTGGGTATCCTAACAAAACCCTATATATATATATATATATATATATATATTAATATATACTCCCTCCGTCCCAAACCAAGGGTCCTAGGGGAATATTTCACGATTTTTAAGAAAATTGAAAGTGGGTAGAAAATTAGAGGGGAGAGAATGTAAAAGTTATAAATATTTAATAGAAGAGAGAATGAGTGGGAGAAATAGTAAGTTAATGAATGATTTTTTTTGTAGGAGAGAGAATGAGGGGGAGAAATAGTAAGTTAATGATTGATTTTTTTGTAAATATGTTAAAATTATAAGGGTATAATTAATGGTTTTTTGTAAATATATAAACATTATGAGGATATAAATGTCTGAAACACTGTTCACATATTTCCATTTATGGAATAGGACTCTTGATCTGGGACGGATCAAAAGGGAAAGTAGAACTCTTGGTCTGGGACGGAGGAAATATGTATTAATATATTTAAGGCTTTGTTATTGTTATATATATATTATTCGAATAATATTCGCGAATACTCGAATCGAATATCGTGAGCTATTATTCGAATTCGAATACTTATCGATTCAAAATAAAAATTTGAATTCGAATTCAAATTCAAATTCAAATTCAAAATTTTCGAATACGAATATCGAATTCGAATACCGAATCGAATAAAAAAGATTCGATTCGTTTACAACCCTACCATCAGGTTCTGTAGTTATTGATGTACACGCGTGCCCTTGATAAATTGATGAAAATTACGCTTGTGGCAATCAATTAAATGACATGGACGGACGTGCTTGAAGAAATTTCAGCTCTATGTCTGCATTTTCTCTCTCCTCTTTTACTCTTTTTTTTTTCCTCAAAACTTTAAAATGAAATATCCTAATATCTAAAATAAAAAAAATCTGAAACCACCATTGTTTTCGTATCGTCAATACGAATCAAACTAGTAGCATCAACATAATATGTAGCAAATTTGAGAAGTTCACAGTTGTTTCAAGTTCACAGTTGTTTTTTAGAAGTTCACAGTTATTTTTAACATTTGTTCCAAAACAACTAAGAGAAGTTCACAATTATTTTAGCTAAATTCATAATTTCTGCATGAAAATGACTACCATTTACTTAATTCACATTTGTTTTTAGTTAAGTTCACAGTTATTTTAGTCTTTTATAGCCTTTATTTTTGCAATTTTATGAGATTATTTGACATATTTGTTATGTTGTTTTTACTTAAGTTCACTGTTGTTTTTTGTTAAGTTCACTGTTGTTTTAGTTTTTATGGCCACTATTTTGCAATTTTTATGAGATTATTTGACATATTCGTTATTTTCACAGTTGTTTTTACTTAAGTTCACAGTTGTTTTTAGTCTTTTATGGCCTCTATTTTTTCTTTTTTATGAAAACCTCGAATGATGAATCAAAATTGAAAATATATATTCAACTCATAACACTTCCGTCCTAGAAATCAAATCGATAGGAGGGTGTCTTAATTTGTTGGACTTACCAAGCAAGAAAATGTTTTGTTCTTCTTTTTGTTCTTCTCTTCTTCATTTGATTGTTAACATTTGAAGATTACATCTGTTCACAAGAGTTGAAATGAAGCTTTATGTGCTTCATTAGGAATTCACAAGGGGTTACAAATTTAATGCTTTCGTCTGTCTCAAAACAATAAAATGAAAACATATTCTTCCTTTTGGTTTGTCAAGAAAATAATCTAATTTTTAAATCTTTTAGGGGCCGTTTGGTTCGATTGAAAAAAAGTGAAGGAATGAAATGGTCGATGGAATTGAATTCCTGAAGGAATTGGAATGGTTCGATTGAAAAAAAAGTTAAGGATTCATAAGGGGTTACAAATTTAATGCTTTCTTCTGTCTCAAAACAATAAAATGAAAACATATTCTTCCTTTTGGTTTGTCAAGAAAATAATCTAATTTTTAAAACTTTTAGTAATTCTAGTATAATTTCAAGATGATACAAGCATGCAGACTGCAGAGCTACAAAATTACTCCCTCCGTCCCTGAAAGATTGTCTCATTTGCCATTTTGACTTGTCCCAAAAAGTATGTCCCATTTCTAAACTTAGGCATGAATGCTAGTGTAAATCTAAGGTACAAGAAGGTGAAGCTCTTCCTTAATAATTGCAAAATGTACAACAGGACAATCTTTTAGGGACGGAGGGAGTATAAAACTTGAGCTTGTTGGGATAGAGGACCAACCGGGTTAGACTTCGGAGTAAAAGGGAGAAAATCGTCGGAGTTTCTGTCGTCATGGGCGACCGCCCAGGTGATGATGGGCGACCGCCCACATGCACAGTAGGTACGTCGAAAGATTATTCATCTTCTGGGCGACCGCGCAGATGGTGAAGGGCGACCGCGCACATGGACAGAAGGTTTTGGCTCGGAGGATTTTCAACTTGGGCGACCGCCCATGGGCTCTTGGGCGACCGCCCATGTGTCGGGGTGGAATTTTCTGGGCCCGTTTTTTAGGCGATTTTCGGGTTTCCCTTGTCCATCTAGGGTTAGGTTTTGTTCCTTTACATATATTTAAGCTATGTTTCGCCCCCTAGACTCATTGTAACAATATACAACTATTATAGTGCAAGATCCTGGCTTGGTAGTGCCCCCAGACGTAGCCAAACATATTGGTGAACTGGGTAAACAATTTCAGTGTTCTTCTTTGTGCTTTATTTCTTGTGTTTTGTTTGTGTGCTCTAATCGTTCTTGTAGATTTGCTTGGTAATGAAGAGCTATATTCACAACAACTGGTATCAGAGCTCTTGGTTTCAAGATCGGGTGTTGTCAGCAATCAAGAATGGGCAAAGACAAACGGGCGGTTGAGAAATTCGATGGGTCGACTACGGATATTGGAGGATGCGGATTGAGGATCTTTTGTACAACGAGGATCTCTATAAGCCTACGAAGGGTGTCAAAGGAAGAAGAAGATCGGGAAGAATGGGAACTCATGGATCGGAAAGCCACAGGGGTGGTCGGATCTACTTTGTCAAAGTGGATTGCAAAGACTACCAGAAGGCGACAACCGCGAGGAGCTGTTGGATTATCTTACTGAGAGATTTGAAACTCCATCTGCTGCAAATAAGGTTGATTTGATACACAAGATGGGTAGTCTCAAGTTGCAAGAGGGAGGATCCTTCGCTAAGCACATCGATGAGTTTATGAATGTTATAGACTCATTGACTGCGGTGGAGATCAAGTTCGATGATGAGGTTCATGCATGCTTGTTGCTAGCATCTTTACCAGGAAGTTGGAGCGAAACGGTGACAGCAATCAACGCTTCAGCAGGTAAGAAGAAATTGAAGTATGATGATGTTAAAGACTTTCTTTTGGGCGAAGAAAATCGCATGAAGAAGTTGGGGACATCGAGTGCTTCGGGATCGGCTTTAGCTACTACTAGCAAGGGGAAGCCGGGTACTAGCAAACAAGGGAGAACCGAATCTAGGGAGAACGTGGTGAGTGGTAAGGGCAAACCTGAGCAGATCAAAGATAAACCAAAGGTCGCAAAGGGATCAGTTCAGTGCTATCATTGTAAGGAATTGGGATACTACAAGAGGGATTGTCCCAATCGTGGGGGCAATTCGGTGAATGTGACAGTCGAAGGTGACGATGTAATGGTTCTGAGTGTTAGTAGTGCACTAGAATCATGGGTCTTTGGATCGGGGCATCATTCCACTCTTGCGGGCATAAAGAAGAGATGGAGAATTACACTTTCGGTGATTTCGGTAAGGTCTATCGGCGGATGGCGAGCCTTTGGAAATCAAGGGGAAGGGGATGTCGGGAATAGGAGCATCGGACGGGAAGGTCTTACATCGAACGGGGTCGAGACACATTCCGGGTTTGAAAAAGAACCTATTATCGGTTAGGCGGTTGGACGAAGAAGGTTACAAGGTAACATTCGAGCTGCAGCTTGAGTTATTACCAAGGAGGACTGCGAGATCGCTCGGGGTAATAAGGAGGGGACTTTGTATTTGGCGAATAACACCAAGGATAGTATCGCGGTGGCGGCAGCCAAGGGTGATACGGATTTGTGGCACTGTCGAATGGGTCACATGAGTGAGACGGGGATGAAGGTACTTTGTTCAAAGGGACGAAGGTACTTTGTTCAAAGGGACGAAGGTACTTTGTTCAAAGGGACTACTACCGGGTTTGAAGACAGTCAACGTGGGGATCTGCGAAGATTGTATGTTTGGCAAACAGGGGAGAAATAATTTCTCGAGGACAGGTAGGGGTTTGAGGGGAGCAAAGCTAGAACTTGTTCACACTGATTTGTGGGGACCATCTCCGGTAACTTCTCTTGGTGGTGCGTCATATTACATGACTTTTATTGATGATTCTTCAAGGAAGGTCTGGGTTTATTTCTTGAAGGGGAAAGATGAAGCTTTCGAGGTGTTCAAGAAGTGGAGGGCCTTGGTGGAGAATCAGACGGAACTTAAGCTTAAGTGCTTGAGATCAGATAATGGTGGGGAGTATGAGCTTGATGAGTTTAGGGAATATTGTGCTGCAATGGTATTCGTATGGAGAAGACACCCAGCGCACACCACGGCTTCAATGGGGTTGCGAGAGAGGATGAACGAGAACATTGAGCAGGCGGGCTAGAAGTATGAGATTGAAGTGTGGACTTAGAAGGCGTTTTGGGCATATGCAGTTGACACGGCGGCTTTCTTGATCAATCGGTGACCATCGGTACCATTGGGAAATGGAATTCCAGAGGAAGCATGGAGTGGCAAGCAGGTAAATCTGTCCTTTCTTCGCATATTTGGCTGCGTTTCTTATGTTCATATTGACTCTGAGAGAACTAAATTAGATGCAAAATACGTTAAGTGTACGTTTATTGGGTATGGCGGGGATGACTTCGGGTATAAGTTTTGGGATGACCAAAACCATAAAATTATTCGTAGTCGAGATGTGGTATTGATGAACGAGGCATTATACTGAGGACGAGAAAGGGGGCATACGATGATACTAGTTCGGAAGCCGGATATTGTAGAGGTGGAGGTTCCAAACTCGGGTGGGAGCGAAACGGTTCATATTGACCGTAGTCGGGAGGTCGGCGAAGATGAACCACGTACTCCGAGCCGGATATTCATTGCGTAGATCCAGCAGATTGCGTGGATCGCCTGAGAGGTATACTCCTTCCAATTATTATTTGCTGTTGACAAATAATGAGAAACCGGAATGTTATGCGGAGGCTGTTCGTAGTGCACTTTGTAATAAGTGAAAAGCTGCGATGGATGATGAGATGGATGATGAGATGGACTCATTGAAGGCCAACAAAACTTGGGAGTTGACTGAACTACCTAAGGGGAAGAAGGCACTGCATAACAAGTGGGTTTACAGGATCAAGGAGGAAGCAGACGGCAGTAAGCGTTACAAGGCAAGATTGGTTGTAAAAGGGTTTCAGCAAAAGTATGGTATTGACTACACCGAGGTATTCACTCCGGTTGTGAAGATGACCACTATCAGAATGGTTCTGGGGATAGTAGTGGCAGATAACTTGTTGCTTAAACAGATGGATGTAAAAAGGGCCTTTCTTCATAGGGATTTGGAGGAAGAAATTTACATGGTACAGCCAGAGGGTTACTTGTCTAAGGGTAGCTAGGAGCTAGTTTGCAGATTGACTAAGAGCTTGTATGACCATAAACAAACTCCTAGGCAGTGGTACAGAAAGTTCGATGGATTCATGCATGACATTGATTTTATCAGATGTGAGGCGGATCATTGTTGCTACTTCAAGAACACGGACAATGGGTATATAATCTTGCTGTTATATGTGGACGATATGCTAATAGCGGGCTCTAGCAGTAGAGAGGTAAACAGATTGAAGGCTCAGTTGTCAGAACGGTTCGAGATGAAGGATTTGGAGGAGGCCAGAAAAATCTTGGGCATGCGGATTGACCGGGATAGGGAGTCGGGTAAGTTGGTTCTTTCACAAGCAGAATACGTTGAGAAAGTCTTGGCAAGATTTTGTATGGAAGAGGCGAAGCCCAGCAGGGGACACCATTGGGTTTGCACTTCAAGCTATCCGAGAAAGACTCGTATGGGCAAGGAGGAGCGTGACAAGATGGAGAGAACTCCATATGCTTCAGCGGTGGGGAGTCTCATGTATGCGATGGTGTGTCTGAGGCGGACATTGCACATGCGGTGGGAGTAGTCGGCCGGTTTTATGGGCAATCCGGGAAAGCAACATTGGGAAGCGGTTAAATGGATCTGCGTTACTTGAAGAATGCTATTTGGTAAGGCTCTATGTTTCTCAGCGAGAGGTTGTGTTAGCGGGTTATGTTGATGCGGACTTGGCATCAGCGATCTTGACAAAGAGGAGAAGTACTACGGGTTATGTGTTCACATTGGGTGAGTACGGCAATCTCTGAGCTTCTAAGTTGCGAGAAGATCGTGGCTCGATCGGCTGCAGAAAGCGGGAATATGTGGCGTGTGACGAGGCGAGTAAAGAGATGGTATGGTTGCAGAACTTCTTGGGTGAACTTGGGAAGACGCGAAGTGGTAACGTTCTCTACAGTGACAGTTAGAGTGCAATACATTTGGCTAGGAATCCGGCGTTTCACTCTAGGACGAAGCACATTGCTGAGGTTTCACTACATCAGGCATCTCTTGGAGGAGAAGATCTTAAGGCTGGAGAAGATATTGGGATCGGAGAACCCGGCTGACATGTTGACAAAGGTTGTAAACCTTGAGAAATTGAAGTTGTGCAAAGCTTCAATTGGGCTTGGAGAATAAGAGAGGAGGATGGCACTACCATGATCGAGGTGAGCACTAGGAGGACACCAAGGATGAGTTGAAGAACGAATACGGGACTTATATGTGTGGTTGATCTCTAGTTGGGAGATTGTTGGGATAGAGGACCAACCGGATTAGACTTCGGAGTAAAAGGGAGAAAATCGTCGGAGTTTACGTCGTCGTATGGCGACCGCCCGAGGTTATGATAGGCGGCGCCCGCATGCACAGTAGGTACGTCGAAAGATTATTCATCTTCTGAGCGACCGCGCAGATGGTGAAGGGCGACCGCGCACATAGACAGAAGGTTTTGGCTCGGAGGATTTTCAACTTGGGCGACCGCCCATGGGCTCTTGGGCGACCGCCCATGTGTCGGGGTGAAATTTTCTGGACCCGTTTTTTAGGCAATTTTCGGGCTTCCCTTGTCCATCTAGGGTTAGGTTTTGTTCCTTTACATATATTTAAGCTATACTCCGCCCCCTAGACTCATTGTAACAATATACAACTATTATAGTGCAAGATCCTGGCTTGGTAGTGCCCCCAGACGTAGCCAAACATATTGGTGAACTGGGTAAACAATTCCGGTGTTCTTCTTTGTGCTTTATTTCTTGTGTTTTGTTTGTGTGCTCTAATCATTCTTGTAGGTTTGCTTGGTAGTGGAGGGCTATATTCACAACAGAGCTATCAACTAAGACTTTCTTTGGGACAGATAACTTCTTTGTTTCTTCAACGACTTGCACAATCCATAGCTTGTTTCTCCAATAATGGTTGTAAACTTATTCCAAAAAAAAAAAATTGTATCCTGAAAATTCCGTAAACTCAAAACCCGACTGTCTTGATTAGAATTCATGATGTAAAGATCACACGTTAGAAACACAAGATTGAGAACATGTGAACCTGAAACGACTACTCCCTCCGTCCCAAAATGAATGTCCAAAATTTTTGCACATTCATTTTGGGATAGAGGGAGTAGTATTTATACAGCCACATTATATTTCACAATTAATAATATGCACAATGAAAATTCAGATAAGTTATATGAAAACCTGCCCTACAAAGAAAACCAACAATTCCAGAATCCAGTTTATGGATATTAAGGGGGGGGTAACAAAAGAATGTACAGTTTGATGAGAAACAGGTTAATAATAATCTTCAAATATCATCAGCATCACTTCCACCAATATGTGTTTCATGACACCAGTAATTCCCTCCATCCGGGCCCGATATCTTAAACATGCGTTACGATAGAGGAAGAAGAAATAAATCTCATTTCATCACAATTTTATTCAAGTGACATGTACCTTTTGCAACCAGCTCTTGCTACATCCATATGTAGTTAACGTACCATCCGTAACCTTTTTCGGTACCGTCGGAGGTGAAATTCGGCAAGGTGGTCCGGTAAGACATGGGCCTCTGCCACTGAAGATATCCAAATTTCCCCTCTCGAAGTAGTCGTAGCCTGGGCCCATTAGCCCACCCCATGACTCAATTCACGATCCTTAAGCGTGTAGCCGGCGTCGTAGAGAGTTACGGTGATGTTGGAATTGGTGCCGACTTTGATTATGGATCCGGTTCGGACGTAGACCGTGTAGAGGCTGTCGTCATCTTACATTGCATTGATGAATTAAATTAGTTAGTGAAACAAAAGGGGAAATGACCATATTCCGAGAGGAAGCTTGATGAAACGATCTTGTTGATCATTAGTAGCCACTAAACTTACAGATTTCTTTGGCGAAGTGACTTCTGGTGTAGAAAATCTGGACAGAGCTCCATCAGTTTCTGAAGGAAATCTAAAAGGGAAGAATGTTGACGATCCCGTGACATTGAATCTATGCTTGGGTTTTGGACCGAAACAACGGGAGACGACAACTAGGGGGGGAGGCTAGTCAGATTACATTACAGAGGAAAGAGTAGACAGTAATGTTAACGAATGCCCTGAACACTTTGTCTTGAACACCGAAGACCGTGAAATAATCCCATGCAATGATGACATTTTTTTTCTATTCGTCCTGTAACCTCCTTTGCTCCATCAGAGTGTCAAATAAATCGAAAAGGGAAGAATGTTGAGAAAGAAGACCGTGAAATCTCATGCAATGATGACATTTTTTTCCTATTCGTCCTGGTACCTCCTTTGCTTCATCAGAGTGTCAAACAAATCGAAAAGGGAAGAATGTTGAGACAGACAATCCCGTGGCATTGAATCTATGCTTGGATTTTGGACCGAAACAACGGGAGACGGCAGCTGAGGGGGCCTAGTCAGATTCCAGAGGAAAGAGTGGACAATAATGCTAACGAAGGCCCTGAACATTGTGTCTTGAACACTGAAGACCTTAGAAGTCCCATGCAATGATGATATATTCATGCTTATTCATCCCTCTGTTGTCTTGACCAAAAGAAAGAGAGAAGGGCCAAGAGACTAGGCATTCTTTGTGAGGGATTCTTTTGGTACTAAAAAACTCTTATTGTTTTCTTGATAATATTGATTGCCCCTCTCTCTTTCCTTGTGTGGGAGGGAGACTTGGCAATCAGTATATGTTTTTCTATAGCATAGCATAGCATACCACAGGCACAGGGCACTGTCAGTAAGAACATAGCTCGATTTTTTCGTATGGCATGTATTCTTTTGGTACTCAAAAACACTTAGGCTACGTTTGTTTGGGGGAAAATGTTTTTCGAAAAATATTTTCCCCATTTTCCGGTGTTTGTTTGTGGGAAAATGTTTTTCCCAAACAAACGGAGCCTAAATATTTTTGAGTACCAAAAAAATACCTGCCATACGAAGAAATCGAGCTATGTTCTTCACTCTCACTTGCGGTACGTGGTATCTTTATTATATGCTATAGAAAAACATGTCTTGTGCCAAGTCTCCCCTCCCTCACAAGAGAGAGAGGCAATCAATATTATCAAGAAAGCAATAAGAGATTTTGAGTATCAAAAGAATCCCTCACAAAGAATGCCTAGTCTCTTGACCACTTCTCTCTTTCTTTGATCAGACAGCTGAGGATGAATAAGCATGAATATATCATCATTGCATGGGACCGAGGTCTTCGGTGCTGAACACAATGTTCGAGACGCCGTTAACATTGTCCACTCACTCTTCACCATAATCTAACTAGGCCGTCTCCCGTTGTTTCGATCCAAAATCAGCATAAATTCAATGTCGCCGGAACGATGTCTCAACATTCTTCCCTTTTCGATTTATTTGACACTCGATGGAAGCAGTGCCAGGCGAATAAGGAAAAAATGTCATCATTGCAAATTTCACGATCTTCTGCCGACATTCTTCACCATTTATTTGACACTGCGATGATGAGCGGGGAGGTACCGAGGACGAATAGGCAAAATGTCATCGTGCATGGGATTATTTCACGATCTTCGTGTTAGGCTCGACGTTCGGGGTCTTCGTTAACATTGCTGTCATTCTTTCCTGCGGAATCTGACTAGCCCCCTGCAGATTGTCGTCTCCCGTTGTTTCGATCCCAGCTCCAACGCAAATTCAATGTCACTGATCGTCGCACAGATTTCCTTCGAAAATTGATGGAACCTCCATCGGTTTTCTACCGAGTCACTTTCACCAAAATCTGCAAGGTCGGTGGCTACTAATGATTGAGCGATCTTGTCATTTGTTTCCTGCAAGAGTCTGGCTAGGCCCCTCGATTCTTTTGGCCGTCTCCTGTCGTGCTGCGTTGACTTCAAGCAAAGCACCGAGTCTTCTTCTGTCATGAGATCCTCTTCCTCAGCATTCTTTCTTTTCCAAGTATCCATGGTTTACTGAAGAAAAAAACAAAAGTTATGGTAGAGAGAGAGAGCTGGTAAACTTCATTAAGAAAGAGAAAAAAACAAGAATGTGAAAGAACACCCCAAAAATGAGGAAGAACACACTAATACCAAGAATCAACAACAACAAGATTAACATAAAAAGCTTGCAATCAACAACTCCTATCTTCTGAGAAGAGTGAAGATACAGTGTCATGGTCAGACATACTGTCATACATATAAATATGTACATGGAAATGGAACGTGAGGTTCTATAAGAGATGAGGTCAAGAAACCATTAATGAAACGGTGCTTATGCATTTCAATTACTGCTATACACGTGATTATGTGAAGAGAGAAAACAAAGAAAAATATAAAAAGGAGAATTTATATCTCAATGCGCAAGGAACATTCATAGTTTCACACGCTACAATAGGTAAGGACATTTGCATAAGCTGCAGATGTAGGGTATGCCTCAAAATCAAGGAGAGACTCCAAACAAATCTAGCTTGTATTTCTCATCTAAGAAAACTTACATATTTTCTGAAATGCAATTCAAAACTCAAAAGCTTCTATATTGTTGAATTCACTCTAGTCTTTGACATTAGGCACCAATGAAAAGCTTGCATTTACCAATGACTTCCTATGAATGTTATCCCTTCGAATACTGAACTAGAAATCGTATTCTCTAATTACAAGCCGCTTAAAAGCACAATATCTAGAAAAATTTGTTGATTAAACGATAACTAGGTGATTGTTTCAAATAAATTCACACAAGAAATTTACTAAACGTCGAACATAATAATCTCACAACAAAGGGGTAAACTTTAGGGAAAACCCTTTCTTGGCCAGCAGTGTCCCAAATCTGAGCCTTAACTATCTTCTGATCAATAACCAAACTTAACCCTTTTCGATTGTAAACCAACTTCTTTCGTTTTAAAGTATTGACACCAAGTTTTCCAAACAGTGAAAATCAATCTGAAGGGTTTCAACGGTATAATATGGGAGCACACATAACAACAACAACAACAAACCCTTAGTCCCAAAATAATTTGGGGTCGGCTAACATGAATCCTCATATTTCATTAATTGTGAAAGTTGAAACTTCCTTAACTCTGCTCAGTAATTTGACAAGAAAAGGGGGATATTAGGGACAAACCTTTCTTGGCCAGCAGTGTCCCAAATCTGAGCCTTAACCATCTTACGATCAATAACGAAAGTTTTGGTTTGGAATTCAACCTTGAACTTGTAATCGATTTTTGAGTTAAAATCTCCATATAAATTCGACATTCTCGATCCCCACACGGATTTAAATTTAATCCCAATCAAATCAAACCTCTTCTGCAACCCAATTCCCTCAAAATCTACAGGTTTGAATACGAAAAATGGAAAATTCATGAAAAATTAGGGATTCTTATATACTAGGGCTGGGATTTTACGGTTAGGGTTTGTCGGCGATTGAAGGGCGGGGACGACGATGATTGGGAAAAATTACTTTTTCTGTTCTATATCACGAGAGAAAAGTACCTTTTTCATCCCTAAAGTACTTTAAATTTTACCTTTTCGTTCCTAAACAATTTTTTTTTACCTTTTCATCCTTGACCTGTCGTTTTAGAGATGATCTAGTCCCTCCAGTTAACGGACGTTTAATAATCCGTTAAATTCGCTGACGTGTCATAGTGATACGACATTTTTGATTACGTGGCATACAGCTGAGGTTATGTTGGTATTTCTGTACATTATAGGGGGCAAAATGTAATAAAAATCAAAACACTCACACACCCCACACTCTCTCTCTCTCTCTCTCTCTACTTTCACGGCAACCACTCCCACCACCGCCACTCTGCACTGCCGCCGCCGCTACCACCACCACCATCGCCAGCCACCACCACCATCACTCTTCCCAACTCCATTAATTTTACTCATTAAATTGTCATGGGTACAATTTTGGTGGGACAAAGATGGAAACATAACTTACCCTTTTTCTCTGATCAAACAATTAGGCCAATTACCTTGAGTAGCCATGGATGGGTTGAATTCAAACCCACAAAATCCTCAACCCACTACAAATCAGCAAAGCCCCATATGATGTGGAAGGCATAGTAAATTTACTAGTTAAAAGACCTATTTCATCAACACAAATCAATCATCAATGTCGTATAGCAATATTTTTATGTCTTATAGCAATATTTTTTCTTTCTTAAGAATTGAATTTTTCATATCCCAATAGCAGAAAACTGATGACAACTTAGAAATTCAAAAATGAAAACTTCAGCAATTTTCACAGAGTTCATCAACAGTAAGCAAGCCTCTAAAAAAAAAAAAAAAAAAAGAGAGAGAGAGAGAAGAAATAATTTACCCAGTATATTAGATGATTGAGTGAAAACAGGACCAAGAATCCTCAAATCCCTAGCAGGAATAGACACACGCTTAATAATGGCGCTCTTATCACATTCAAACAACTCCGATTGACCCGATCGATCAAACCGCATCCACAACCAAGCTCCGGCTGCCTTCTTCTTCTGCTTGGCGGACGCAACAACAGCAGAAATAGGAGTAGTTTCAACCATGGGCGATACAGGAGCATCAGGTGCCGGAAGCAAGGGTGATTCACCGAAATTCTTCGTCCGGCGACGAGTAGTAGAACGGCGAAAGGAGAATGACCGCTTCCCCATTGTCTCTCCTCCGTGAAAAAGATTAGAGAGGGGTTGAGGGATTAATTAAGAATTAATTGGAAGAGAGAAGAAGCAGTCGGTCCTTCTTCAGGTGGACGGCGTCTTGGTCGGCGTCGTCTTCTTCCATAAACTAACCATGAACCATCGCCCCCACAAGGCTCAGTACCTCGGAAAAAGAGGAAGAAACGCATAGAGAGATAAGATTGTGAGATTTGGAAATTTTTGATTTAAACCTTTAGTTTATCGTATTATAATTTTACCATTCAAATATCCACATCATATCATATCAGCAAACATTATCTAATAATGATTCTATATAATTAAAAATGTCATATCACTATGACACATCAGCGAATTTAACGAATTATTAAACATCCGTTAATTGAAGGGACTGCATCATCCTTAAAACGACAGATCAAGAATGAAAAGGTAAAAAAAAATTATTTAGGAACGAAAAAGATAAAATTTAAAGTACTTAGGACGAAAAATATACTTTTCTCTTTAAATGTCCGGGTCAAATGATGTTCTAACTCTCTGTCAAACCATGATCAAGCAGGTATCAAGATGTTCTATGCAATTACTGAAGACAGTGTGCTTATGAGTTTAAGAGTGATAAAGGAGTATGCGTTGAATTACTGAAGACGGTGTGCTTCTTAAACCATTATTATACCTAGCATGATGTGGCGTATTTTAGATCGCTAGAGTTAAAATCGCGGACAGATAGACCCTCAAGGTCAAGATCGCGTTCCTCTCGTCCCATTCCAGTCAAGATCGAAGGGATCCAAACCGCCCACCGGTGACCGCGGGAGTCATGATCGTCCCATCCATGTCCGCGTCAAATATCATTGACCGCGCCCAAGATGTTGACTGCGATCTCATAGCAGACTCCCGGTTGTCTCACCAGACTCTCGGTTAATATCAAAGCGTAATGAGCAAGTTTACTTATTGGCTCTGACATGCAAGTAGCCGGCTCACTCCCATCGCATTGAATGCGGCTCAGACAGGCGCCTACTATGTCATTTAATGCGTCGCGCCAAATACACGGCTCTTGTTCCTATCAGCGACATCCCCTCTGACAGTGAATCTTCCTTCCCCGACAGAGCCAATCAGATGCGGACACGTGTACCTGATCAAAGACTAAGATGCCCTTTAGGGCTGACCTCATGGCTTACCTCAATAAGCAGCTCTCCATCACCTATAAATAGAAGAGCTTTGTCCCCTTGGACAAGATAAGTGTCAAATCCATATTGTAAGCCATATTGTTCTAAACCCTAAACACATACACACACTCAAGACATTCAAAGTCTTATCCTCTCAGTAATCTTACTCTCACACCCGAGGGCCTGAGTTGGAGTAACATCCAACTTTGACCTTAACGGTGCTTCATTTATGTGTTGTGATCTTAAATTCCGCACCAAACAAATATTCTGCCAGATATCGTACGAATCGCTCTGATCCTTAATCTTTGGCGTCATCAGAACTATTTGCTAGAGTTTTCCCCACCGTTCACCAATTTTTACTTATGCACTACACTACTTATATTTTTGGTAAATTGACCATTTACTTGACGCCATTATCCTTTAAGGGAAGATTATTTATATTACAAAATTTGTTTATCCACTACATTATTAAAAATGTATATAATTTGTTAAGCTGTTTTTTTGTCTTTTTGATATCTAAATTATTTCATTTTAAGATAAATAAATTGTTTATTTATAATAAAATATATAGTTTAATATGGAATTGCTAATAGTAAATTAATTTATTTTATACTCCATGCAATAAATTAGATAGGTTTACCTCAACTAAATTTATTTATATTCTTACCTAGTACTCCCTCCGTCCCAATCTAAGTGTCTTAAAATGGGTTTGGTGCGGGAATTAAGGAAAGTGATGTAAGAAAGAGAAAAAATTTAAATGTTGTGAGTATGAAAAATTAAATAGGAGAGAGAATGAGTAGGTGGAATAGTTATGAGAGAGAATGTTGTGAGTGTAAAAGTAAAGTATGAGAGAGAATGAGTGGGTGGAATAGTAAAAAAAACTTTCCTTTTTTGAGTTGAGACATTTTAAGTGGGACGCCCAAAAAGAAAAGTTGAGACATTTAGATTGAGACGGAGGGAGTAGTACTTTTTTCCTCTCAATTACAGAGACGAGAAAAAGAAGGAATTTTTTTAGTGGGAGTGGTGAAGGAAATGTAGAACTTTAAACAAGTGAGTATTTTACAATTGAAGTATAAAACTTAAGTGATGAAACTATAAATTAATATTTTTCTATATATAGTATAAATGGTAATCCTTCTTACTACAGTACAATGAACAATTTCAATGGTCAAATTTCTCATTTTGTCCTCACTAAATTGTCTCTTTCCCATTTTGCCCTTAAAAAAATAAATTTAAATTTTTTAAAAAAAAACGTGTCCTCGGACACGGGCTTAATTAAAAAACATAAAAAAAAATAACGTGTCCTCGAACACGGGCTTTTACTAGTAAATCAATAAAATTAAATGTTACTATGTCGGAAACTTATTATATTTAGGAAAAATTGCAAAAAAAAAAAAGTACCCATGCTGTTGGGTTTGTGCGGATTTGATACATGAAGTCATTTTCGTTGCAAAAATTCACCTCAACTGATTGTCATGCGCATTCAAGGTACCTCGAGCTAACGACATTCATATTTTGATGTTAAGTTGACATGTGACCTACTCCCTCCGTCTCAATCCAAATGTCTCAACTTTTCTTTTTGGGTGTTCCATTTAAAATGTCTTAACCAAAAAAGGAAAGTTTTTTATTACTTTTTTATTTGTGTGACCCACTTGTCATACTCATAATAAATATCCACTAATTATTTCCTACCCCACTTTCTCTTTCCTACATCACTTTCATACTCACAACATTTATTCCACTATACACTTTTTACATTATATATATTTATTCCTTAATTTCCATGTCGAACCCATTTTGAGACATTTGGGCAGGGACGGAGGGAGTATTATTTAAGGGTAAAATGGAAAAACTATCACATTTTAAAATAAAACATCTCCAAGGTTTAATATGCCAACTTAACATCAAAAAATGGACGTCGTTAGCTCGAGTTACCTTGGATGCACATGAAAATCAGTTGAGGTGCATTTTTGCAACGAAAATGAGTTCATGTATCAAATCCACACATGCCCAACAAGTATGGGTACTTTTTTGCAATTTTTCCTAATATTTATTAGAGTTTATTATGCTCAAGGTGAGTTCACTAAAAATATTTCTTATAATTATAATTAATTAAAAATATTAAATTCTTAGGGGATTCACAGGATTTATAATTACTTTAGACGATGGAAAAAAGACAAATACAAATATATAATAAACAATTAAATTGAAAATAAAAAATTAAAGGTATTTCTTTACTCTAAAAAATATTGCATTATTAATTAAGTTTAGTATATCAAAGGAAAATATGATTGCAATTAATTAGATTTTAATAGAGGCTTTGACCAATAAGTTTTTTAGCCAAATGAATACTACCTTTAAGAAATGACATTTTCAAATCTCGCCAATAAGTCTCTCGACCATTTTGCCCGCCACTCTATTTTTCACAGTTGTGTGATTTCACAGTTATGTGATTTCACAATTATAATAAATTGATTTTTCCTCAAAAATTTAAAATACATTATCTCAAAATCTTGAAATCGAAAAAATAATCTGAAACCATCATATTAATCGTATCGTCAAAATGAATCAAACAAGTACATTCAAGATATGATTCAAATTTTTAAAATAAAAATTTCATTTTTCACTTGTAAAAAATTGATTATTTTTTTTTTAATTTCTCAATTGATTTCATAGTTGTATTATTACACAGTTGTGTGATTTTACAGTTGTTTGATTTCACAGCTATATAATTACACAGTTGTGACATTTTATATTTTTCACTTGTAAAATCATTTCTCAATTGATTTTACTGTTGTATGATTGCACAGTTGTTTGATTTCACACCCATGTGATTTCACATTTGTGTCATTTTTCATTTTTCACTTGTAAAATCATTTCTCAATTGATTTCTCAGTTGTTTGATTTCACAGTTGAAAAATCAGTTTCATTGTTGTTTAAAGCTAAATATTTAGTTAATAAAAGCATCGTTACACGCTCATTAAACAATAGAAATTCAATTTATCACTTATATTTCACTTGTGAACAATTGAAAAAATCATTTATCAGTTGTTTTCACAGCAAGAGGGATTCACTAAATAGTGAACCTCGGAAATGATTATTAACCGCTCAGAGTAGGCAGAAGTCGTATGCAGATCGCCGACGACGGGACTTGGAATTTCAAGTGGGGGAATAGCAGGTTCTTGAAGATTTCTCCAACCAAGGGAGTCGCGAGGCTGATACTCGTGCAAAGTTAAGCCGAGGTATGTGGGACCATTCGAAATTTTGGAGCGAGTTGGGCTGGTAGCCTATAAGTTGGCCCTACCACCAATACTTGCAGGAGTACACAATGTGTTTCATGTCTCGATGTTGAAGAAGTACATCCCCGACCCGAGCCATGTGATTGAGTATAGACAGCTCAGATTCCGTGCCGGTCTGAGTTATGATGAGCAACCTGTGAAAATTGTGGATCAGAATGATCAGACTTTGAGAAGGCGGATAACTCCGTACGTGAAAGTGCAATGGAGCAACCACATAGAAAGAGAAGCGATGTGGGAGCTCGAGAGCGAGATGCGAGAGTCGTATCCCGCCCTATTTTCGGAATGAGTACGTTTGGTTTGGTGGACCAAACCCTTTTAAGGGGGTAAGAATGTAACAACCCTAAAATTTGATACTCTTTATTTATTAAATATGATTTTTCTTAATTAATTATGTTAGTTATTTAATTAATTATTTGGGGCCTATTTCTTTTCCTAGATGGACTAGGATTAGTTGGGCTTATTTTTGTCAACTTGGGTTATTTGTTTTGGGTTGGATTAATACTTAACAAGTGGGCTAGGGAATTTTGAACCCAAATTAAGCATGATCCATTAACCCTAGGCTTTTGGTTATCTTGTAACTGATGGAATAGAATCAGCCGCAAGAGATTAATAGAGAAAGGGATACGGCTGCTAATAGAGAAAGGGATACGGCTGCTGGGAGATTTACATAAGCCGCATAGAAATAAGAGATAGAGAGAGAGCTGCATGGGTTTTCTGTGAAGAGAGAGAGAGTGCGGACAGAAAGAGGGAAGACGCTGAGAGAGAGAAATAGAGAGAGACCGAGGAAGAAGGAAGAAGGAGGAGAAGAACCTCCATTCTTGGTGTGTCCAAAGCTCAACCAAAGGTAAGAACAAACCCTCTCTTGTATGATTCTTAAAATCTAGAAAGCCTTAGAACCAATTGAAGTGAAACTAGGGTTTGAGAAATCATAATAATGAATATTGGGATTAAATCAAGTTATTGTGTTTTTGATCTTGAAACCGTCATGGATGAACATGATTAGGGTTTGGGCATGATTGAATAAGGTTTTGACCTAATGTGCATGCTAGGGTTGTTATGGAAAAAGGGTTTTGGTGGTCAGCGTGTGTGTGTATTGTGTGTGCAGTGTGTGTGTTGTGGGGCTGCTGGGAGTATGTATGTGTTGTGTGCGTGTGTGTACAGTGGCTGTACAGAGGGTGTGCGTGTGTGTGTGTGCGTGTATGTATGTGTGCTGGAAAAGGTATGTTGAGTGTGGGTAAGTGAGATTGAGAAGAAATAGAAGGGGTTTAGGACCTAAAAACCCTATAATGGAATTAATAAATCTAAAGGAATAAAAGATGAACCTTTAGGAGAGTTAAAGATGAATAACTCTTAGATTATCAAAACCGTTAAAGTTAGTTTCGGGTAAGTAAATAAATGATAATTTTACCCTAAGAATATCGTTGGCATGATTGTAGATTCGTGCAAGGATTCGGGGCAAAGGAAGGGCAATCAATCGAGGTAAGGGATTACGTTCCTTAGAGTATTTGAATTTCAATCCTTGAACTAGATTCTATCGAGTCTTTTATGAAAGTATAAGCTACCTAGTGGCCGGTAGTATTTTGAAACTATTCCTTCGATTGAACGTCCTTTGAAATATCTTACCCTTGATATGTGTTGTTCAAGGTGTATCTAATGGTTGAATTTGATTATTGTGTTCTGTTGTGAAATTGGTGCTTCCCCGTTGCAATCAAGATAAGGAAATCAACACACCCACACGTACAAGAAAGAAACAATCACACACAAGAACACAAGAGTTGTTTACCCGGTTCATTCACCAACTCGTGAACTACGTCCGGGGGCAATTGCCAAGCCAATATGTATTCTAATATGTTGCTACAACTCACTAATCTGTTCTAGGCCGTCACTATGCTTATATAGTTATACAAGGAAGACCTAAATCAAATTAAGAAAGAGTTCTAATCAAAATAGGAAACAAAATCTGCTGCAGAATTTACCCGACGCGTGGGCGGTCGCCCACCATAACATGGGCGGTCGCCCAAGATGAATAATCCACGAGCCAAACTTTCTGTCCTCCTGGGTGGTCGCCCAACACCCCCTGGGCGGTCGCCCATCACCCCAGAAAGTCCTCCCCGATTTTCCTTCTTGATTTCAGCAACTCCTCCGACTTAGACTCCTTTTTCCTCATAGTTTAGGACTCAAATCCCAACAATCTCCCACCGGAGACTAAACTAACAAGCATAGAAACACCCATCAACTCCCACCACGGAGTAATGACCTTCGAACACATTTCCCCCATCCATATTGGCTTGACACTACCGCACCTCTCCTCAAGTACTAAGGCGAGTTGAAACCAAGCGACGTTTCAACCTCTCCGTGTTAGATCGTTCTTGCCTCCCCAAATCAGCTTCTACCTTGATTTCTCCCCGCAAGTCTAACTTCGCCTTCTCCCTCCAGACCCACCTTCCTCGCAATGCTTCCCCTTAAAACTCGGACACACCTTGTTTCTTGCATCGACTGTTTTTGGTCTGAAACCGCTCTCTGTTAGGGCCCTTGGACTTTCACACCACGTTGATCAACTTTGAGTCCCCCCTAAAATACCGTTTCTTGAAGTCTCCCCTTTTTACACCAACAGGCCGGTTCTTTAGCCTCTTGCTCCCACCGGAACGGACATCGACATTGTAGGTAGAGTACAACATCTTCCCCTTAACCCCATGAGCCAACACCTTAGCCCCTTTTGTGACTTCCCAAGACCCACCAATGAAAGAAACACCATACCCTTCACTGTCAAGTTGTCCCACAGAAATCACCCTTTTCCTCAAATCCGGAACATGCATCACGTTGTGTAGTTGTAAAACAGCCCCGTTAGGTGTCTTCATCATCACATCCCCCTTACCTTTGATCTTCAATGGTTGACCATCACCAAGATAGAGAACCCCAAAATCTCCAGTTTTGTACCGCTTCATTGATTCTGCATCCCCACTAGCATGACAAGAAGCTCCAGAATCCAACACCCAATCTTCACCCGACTGCTCCTCCCCTAGGATTAATATATCACCACCATCATCCACCACGTTAGCACTACCATCTTTACCCGGACAGTCATAACTGATATGCCCCAATTCACCACAATTGTAGCACTTGACCTTTTTCCCCTTTTTAGTTCTTCCCCTATTTCTCTCCACCCTAAGTGCAGCCCCATCTACGGAAGATTCTCCCCTTTTCTCTTTCCTTCGCAACTCCTCTTGAAGGATGAGATCTCTAACCTCCGTATACACCAATGCTGTTTTTGACGTACTAATCGTTGTGGACAAGAACCTCCCAACTATCGTGCAATGATTTTAGTAGAAAACAAGCTAGCACTTCATCGGAGAAAGTAATATCAACACTTTTCAATTGGTCCACCATACCTTTGAAATTGCCGATATGAATTGCCGCCGTTCCGCCCTCTCGACATCTTCGCATTCGCAAACCTCTTTATCAAATGCACCTTATTGATATTCGACGGCTTCTCATACATGTCTCGACAAACGTTTGTAGCAACTCCACCGTTGTCTTGGCCTCCATAGCGTTCCGTGCAACGTCGTCTGCTAGTGGCACTCCTCACCGCTCCTAACGCCTTCCGATCCAACGTCTCCCAATCCCCTTGTGACATGTCTTCGGGCTTCGCCTTCAAGGGTCCATGAAGATCCTTACAATAAAGGTAGTCTTCAATCCTTGTCTTCCAAAACGTGAAATTCACACCGTTGAATTTCTCGATTGAGTTCTTCATCTTGACTGCTTCACCAAAATCCCCAAGAACGCGATTCAAAGAATCAACTAATGAAACTTTGAATCCTCCGAACCAAAGCTCTGATACCAGTTGTTGTGAAATTGGTGCTTCCCCGTTGCAATCAAGATAAGGAAATCAACACACCCACACGTACAAGAAAGAAACAATCACACACAAGAACACAAGAGTTGTTTACCCGGTTCATTCACCAACTCGTGAACTACGTCCGGGGGCAATTGCCAAGCCAATATGTATTCTAATATGTTGCTACAACTCACTAATCTGTTCTAGGCCGTCACTATGCTTATATAGTTATACAAGGAAGACCTAAATCAAATTAAGAAAGAGTTCTAATCAAAATAGGAAACAAAATCTGCTGCAGAATTTTCCACCCGACGCGTGAGCGGTCGCCCACCACAATATGGGCGGTCGCCCAAGATGAATAATCCACGAGCCAAACTTTCTGTCCTCCTGGGCGGTCGCCCAACACCCCCTGGGCGGTCGCCCATCACCCCAGAAAGTCCTCCCCGATTTTCCTTCTTGATTTCAGCAACTCCTCCGACTTAGACTCCTTTTTCCTCATAGTTTAGGACTCCAATCCCAACATGTTCTTGTACCATATGAACACTTGAATGTTTATTGCTATGTCTAAAGTAACTAGATGTAGTTTAATGAGTCTAAATGGGACGGACTTTTAAATGAACTTGGTCTAATCTTAATAGTAAAGATTTGACTTTCATCTTACACTGCCTGAAAAGTAGTGATGTTAAATGTGATATGTTCTTGTACCTGGGAACATCATATATATATAGAATTGCTTTATCTATTTGAACTCGATGTAGCTAGCTTTGTCCGATTGAAAAAGGACTTAGCAAGAATGATCCGATTGAAAAAGACTTTATGAGAATTAGTCTAATCCCTGAAATTAAAGGACTTAGACGCTTATACACTACTTGATGAAGTAGTTGACTATCATGATATGTCGGGATAAGGGAGCGCCCTGAAAAGACGTGGAGTTTCTTATTCAAGGATCACCCTGAAAAGGTGTATCAAAGTCACCGTGAAAAGGTGTAGCGTTACTTTGGAATTTACGGACGTGTGTGAATACAGTCTTCCTCATATATATTTTGTGATAGTGCCACAACTTGTTATTTGAAAAGTATCTTTCATTATTGTACTCGTACATGTACTTTAATTGATATAGCTATCCTATCGTTGAGTAATTCGATTGGGTTCGTTCTTTCGGTTATCTTTCCCTAGTACCCGGAGAGATTCCGTATGAACTTATTGGGCATTGTTCGCTCACCCCTTTAATTCTTTTTCCCTCTCGGGTAATGAGTAGGAGGATATTAGTCGCGAGGATGGTGGCGCATTTATGAGGATTGAAGTATGTAATTAATGTGTAGGAGGATATTAGTCGCGAGGAGGGTTTGAAGAACAAACCTCGGGAATCTGGGTACAGAAGGATCATCATTGTGATTTTCTTTGAGAAACGAGGATTGATCGAAATTGAGATTAGGTAGAGAAGACCATGCTTGTGACCATGTCTTTGATAGGATGCTTGCACGGGCTGCTTCTGTTACTGGGAGGAAAGATAGTATGTGTTGTAAAATGACTTCTGGAAGTTGAGACGTTTTGTCACAAATTAGAGTTCCCTTCTTCTTCCTTGAATAAAAAACTGAGCAATTTGATTCCATGGCACCCACAAAATAACACAAATAACCTGTTGGTTTGGGTAAGCCTGGATTAAATTGCAATATCTAACCCATACAAAGATTATTTATACTCCCTCCGTCCCTAAAAGTTTGTCCCATTTGACTTTTTAGTTGAACTTTGATCACAAATATATGACAATTTAATTATGTTCATGAAATTCTAAAAATTCCTATTGATTCACCGTTAATAATATTATCAACAACAACTTTTAGAATTTCATGAACATGATTAATCTCTCACTTTGTGGTCAAAGTTCAACAAAAAAATCAAATGGGACAAACTTTTAGGGACTGAGAGAGTATATTTTTTCTTGAAAAATACAAAAAATCAAAGCTAGTAATACCTGTTTCAGAGAGGTGGATAAACAATCCAAACCCTAAGAAAAGGGAGGAAAAGTGGTCTTCGTGATGGATAAATTCAATTGAGTTGGAGGAACAGAACAGAAGAAGAACAATAGGTGGATTGGATTCTAGGGTTCCATGTAAATTAGGAGAGCGGAAGAAACAGAGAACTGAAAGGAACACGAGTTGGGAAAGAAAGAAGGCAAACACTTAATTTCACCCTTCCAAAATAAATACGGTATTTATTAGATTTTTTTCCTCATTTAATTCCTTTTTAAAAAAGTATTTCCTAAAATAATGACAAACTTTTTAAAACTTTTTACTAAAATGACCAATTTTTTGAAGGGGCAAAAACCAAATCATCCCTCGCCCTAACAAACACGACGTTTAAGGATGAATAATTTGCAAATTGACCAACAGGTTCTGTAGCTATTGATGTACACGCATGTCCTTGTAAAATTGATGAAAATTACGTTTGTGCCACTCAATTAAATGACATGGACGGACGTGCGTGAAGGAATTTCAGCTCTATGTCTGCATTTTCTCTCTCGTCTTTTACTCTCTTTTTTTTTTACTCAAAACTTTAAAATGAAATATCTTAATATCTAGAAGTAAAAAAAAAATTGAAACCACCATTGTTTTCGTATCGTCGATACGAATCAAACTATTAGCATCAACATATAATTTATAGCAAATTTGAGAAGTTCACAGTTGTTTTTTAACATTTGTTCCAAAAAACAACTAAGAGAAGTTCATAGTTATTTTAGCTAAATTCATAATTTCTGCATGAAAATGAGTACCATTTATTTAATTCACATTTGTTTTTAGTTAAGCTTACAGTTGTTTTACTTAAGTTCACAATTATTTTTAGTCTTTTATGGCCTTTATTTTTGCGATTTTATGAGATTATTTGACCTATTTGTTAAGTTCACTGTTATTTTTGTTAAGTTCACAGTTGTTTTAGTCCTTTATATGACCTCTATTTTTGCAATTTAATGAGATTATTTGACATATTTGTTATGTTCACAGTTATTTTTTGTTAAGTTCACTGTTGTTTTAGTCTTTTATGGCCTATATTTTGCAATTTTATGAGATTATTTGACATATTTGTTATGTTCACAGTTGTTTTTACTTAAGTTTACAATTGTTTTTAGTCTTTTATATGGCCTCTATTTTTGCTTTTTTATGAAAACCTCGAATGATAAATCAAAATTGAAAATATATATTCAACTCATAACACTTCCGTCCTAGAAATCAAATCGATAGGGGGTTGTCTTAATTTGTTAGACTTACCAAGCAAGAAAATGTTTTGTTCTTCTTTTTGTTCTTCTCTTCTTCATTTGATTGTTAACATTTGAAGATTACATCTGATCACAAGAGTTGAAATGAAGCTTTATGTGCTTCTTTAAGAATTCACAAGGGGTTACAAATTTAATGCTTTCGTCTGTCTCAAAACAATAAAATGAAAACATATTCTTCCTTTTGGTTTGTCAAGAAAATAATCTAATTTTTAAAACTTTTATAGTAACTAGTATACCACCCGTGTGTTAAACACACGAAAAGAACACTTTTTAAAATTTAAATTAACCAACCAAAAAAATTCAATTTTTTGATAACATAAAAGTGAAACAGTTATGATCTTAATTAAAGAAAGAAATACTTATTTAAATATTCGAAACATCTATGAATATTACAAATTTTGAAAAATTTCCTTATAGACAACATTTGTAATTTCATTGTTGAGGTTTCCTTCGTCATCGCACATTAATATCTTCAATCCATGGCGATTTGTGACCCTAGACAATGCAACGTACAACTGACCATGACTGAAAACAGGCCTCTTCGAGAAAATGGCAACGGTGGAAATGACCCCGACTTTTATTGATTGTCATTACAGCCGTACACCTCAAGACGCCTCCATCAGCAATTGACTGGACAACAGAGTCCAGGAACACGGAAGGTGATCCATATGGATCGAGATCAACCTAAATAAAGAAAATGTCGGCAATAATAAAGCAATAACCAATGGCCTAGTTCTTGCATTGCAAGTAGCTTACAGAAACATAACAAATCTCCCACCTCAAGATCATAACCAAGGGTATTAGCATTGATCATAACTTTTTGTTGACGTACTGCTTTCAAATTCTTATGTAATTTTGGCCATAGGATGCAAGTAAATAAAAAAAAAATCCTGACAACACATGCATGCAATAAATCGGAAAAAAAAAAAAGAAGATTATACTAATATGAGAAAAAGACATGAACAACTTTCGAACATGATTGATCAAAGATGACAAAATGATTTGGAATCCGATGAAATTAGTTCCAAGTAGCTCTCGATACCCTTTTCTGAACTTCAATACTTACTATTTACTACAAATATAAAAAGTACTCCCTCCGTCCCAAAATAAATGTCCAAAAAACTCAAATTTTTGATCAAGAGCAAATTTGAAATTCTTTTGGACATTCATTCTGGGACGAAAGTAGTACTGTAAGTAGTTCCCAAACACTCTAGCGTACCACATTTGAAATTGTTTTCGGTTTAATATTTAGTGGAAAGAAGATGAAAATGTGCAAAGAGCATCCCATACAGCAAAGCAGCCACAAACCTTGGTTCCGTCCCTACAGAATACTGCACGAGCAAGAGTTCTGCTTTAGCTTTGCATCCTTATCTGCATATCGTAGCAAAACATGAAAAAAAAAAAATCATTAAAGGGCGGACCGAACATTAGACTGATTGACAGCAACTAAAATAGGAAAAAAAAATGGAAAACAAAATGAAGCGTAATGCAGAGTATATAGTATTGAGAAAGCCGTATTTGCTACCCAGACAACACAATGCAACCGTTACCGTTAGACCCTGTTCGTGGTAAGGTACGGAAACCATAAGGAAAATAAAAACTTGTCTCACTTCTAATTTTCATCTACAGACATCAAAAATATCTGCTCCCTCCGTCCCAAAATGAATGTCCAAAAAAATTTCAAATTTGCTCTTGATCAAGAGAAAAATTGATTTTTTTTACATTCATTTTGGGACAGAGTAAAAATTTCTACTTTAGTCACATGCATTCCTTGACCCATGAACTTTTTAAGTGGTAGAGTAAAAGTTTGAGCCAGACCAAGATCTGCGATCTTAAGCACCATTGTCTTTTGGTCCATTGGCAGATTGTGAGGCTTAAGGTCCCTGAATTAAAAATAATGATCAGAAAATGAAGTAATCAAAAGTGTTCTTCAATACGAAAAGCATTATTCAAACTAAACATTACCTGTGGAGTACTCCATGACCTATGTTACCTGGACTCGGGATCGGGTATCCGACACTGGTACGGATCCTAGTGTCGGATTCACTTTTCCTCAAAAAATTGGAGACGGGGACACTGTCCTAAAATTAGAATACGGGTACGGGGATACGTTCATAACAAAATATATTGAATCTATTTATATACTTTACTAATAAATGAAGTCAACTCACTCTTTTTTTGCTAAGATATAATGTATAATTAAGTAAAACAACATTAAAACTTGTAAATTTTTTATAAATGAAGTCAACTCACTTCTTTTTTTCTTTTTAATTTATCTTGTCGTATCCGAATGAAAATGCGGGTGTCGGGGTGTCTTGTCGGACACGATACGTGTCAGACACGGGTACTTCAACATATTTGAAGAGTCCGGGTAACATAGTCCATGACCATGGCAGAAAGAAACGCCTTCACAAAGCTGGTACATCACGCTCTGCATGAAGAAGCAGAAAGCAATACTTAAAACAGATCATATGAAAGCACATTCAGGACATTTTGCAAGCCCTAAAGAGAGAGATTGAAGGGACTCATCATCTCATCAACCATTATACCTTGATTATAGTGGAGGGGGTCATCTCCACGCTTTGACGATAACTTCTAATGAATTTCTTGAGATCAGTTTCCATGTATTCAAACACCAAATACAAAACTGCCTTCCCTTCTTTGTTCTGGCCTTGCTTCACATCCATCAGGCTGCAACAATATGACCAGTAGACCTTTTTTCCAGTAAAAATGGTAGGACTTCACTGCTACAAGTTCTCATTTTGGGAGCTCAAATGTAATAATGTTTATTGTAGTAAAACAGAAACTTCATCAAGGAAGCATTGAGCTAAGAAATAAATCAAGTTAGCAGAAATGATACATACATTATTATGAGTAATCTAACACAATTGTGTGATGCTTGTAGACAAATATTAAAGGCATGCATTTATTTATTTTTGATGGAAAAGCCATAAAAAAAATAATAGAATTGAAGATACAATAAACATTATTACATTTGAGCAAAACCGAGGGAGTATAAGAAGAGCACAAATTATCAAAGCAGAACAAACACCTTCCTGTACATATCCGGTCTGGCTGAACATTAGAACATCTGGACATACGCCTCTGTAGAGAATACCATTCTGAAATCAAACATAAGTAATAAGATGAAGAGTTCATAACACTAAATATTTCTAAAAGCTACTAACTCCGTTCCATAAAGATAGTCCCACTTTTAGGATGATTTTGATTGAACTTTGACAAATAATTTTATTTTAATTTATATATCCAGATAAAATTCTAAAACTTGTTATGAATACAACATTAAAAGTACTACTAATAACAATTTTTAGATTTTATTAGGATAAAAAATTACCATAAAATTATTTGTAAAAGTTCAATCAAAGTTATCTAAATAAAAGTGAGACTATTGTTATGGGATGGAGGGAGAATATGAAGGGCTTGCACCTTGTGCAGATCATCCAAAGCCAAGACAACAGAAGCAGCACAGAACTTTGCCGATGGTTCATCAAGTGGGCTGTGAAGTACATAAGCGATTTTGGGATGTCCGGTTTGAGGTGGGTCGGACGAAAATGGCAAAAAGTCCGGTTTTGAGGTGGGACGGAGGGAGTATATATTAGTGATCACAGACATATTAAATGCTTTCTTGTGTAGCAATTTTAGAGCAAGAAGTCAGAATTTTTTCTCTATATAGAAAGTAAGAAATGCTTTCTTGTGTAGCAATTAAAGTTGATGATTTCGATGAAGTGATACAACCTACAGTTTAAGATGTGGCTCACCTTGCAACGCCTTTCCCTGGGGTCCCCCCACACCATGCAATCTGAGTATATCCTTTGATTACATTTCCTTCCACCAGTTCCCCTCGAACATCAATCTTCAAAACCTTTGGGCACCCAGTTCCTAAACAATAAAATTGAACTTGGAATAATTAAGATCAAAGCACAGAACTGGGCAAACAACATATGAAAGTTCTTCCAGTAAGTTAAACATGAGATATACAAAAATATTCACTTAATATAACAAATAATACGGCTCAAGAAACTCAAGACTGTCTACAGAGAAAGAGAAAATATGTAGTCTGCTGAATGTCATGAGGGGATTTCAAATCCAAACATTCTTCACCTAATACAAATGTAAAGTTATGCAAACAAACAATTAATGTGGAGATCCATGGGGTAGGTCGTTTAATTTCAAACATGCAAGAGATAGCATACCTGGTGAAACAGGTGAAGATATCGCAAAAATTGGGGGATATTCGGTCTCTCCCAGTACGGGAGTGCATTCTACCTTCAAAATCCTTCTGACATCATGATGCTTTGGCCAGTATGCCTAGGCAACATATGGGTCTCAAAATGACATAGAGATAGATAGAAATAAATCTTGACAAGAAGTAAATCAAAGCAACAGAATATGAAAATGTGAAACGTCAACACCACAAGTATATATTGATTGTATACACATAGAGCATCAATTCCAAGAAGTATAAAGCAATAGCTGTAAAACCATGATTAGAAATAAAATAAAAATTCCAAATAATTTGCAATAATAGGTAAGAAATAAAACATCAATATCAATAAATCTCCAAAAAAAGGAGTTGGTTTTGGATCCATTGAAAAGGTTGATTTCAAATTAGAATTACATCTACACTTTTTCCAAATTTCATTAAGGGATACAAATTGTGGCCATATATTGAAAGATTGTGATGTTTAGTGTACTGACCTGCATTAAGCAACTGTCCGGTGAACTATTCTGGAGTTAATGGAATCATGCAGCCATGGATTCTACCACTCTCTCATTCTCGACCCTACAAAGTCCCTAAGAAAACAATTACCCAAGTCAATAGATGAAATCAAAAACAAACTTAAAACCAAATCAACTCGAATTTCTGAAAAACTAAATTTTCAAAATTGATAATGTTGGAAAAACGATAAAAGAAAAGGAAAATTAAGGGATTTACCTTTGATGTAAGCCCTTGCTTCTGCACTCATCTTCCTCAAATGAACTGTTGAACGCAAAAAGGACAACAGTCAAGGCGGAATCATGAGGGATAATCATGTTACAACAGAAGAGATGTGAAATGGGTGTTTCGTTGCCGAGAAAATGGAGGAGAATTAGTGTTTGGATGCCGAGAAAGTGAAGGAAAATTAACCGTTTGGTTGCTGAGAAAATGAAAGAAATCAAACATGAAACTATGACAGATAGAAATCAAACAGAGAAACTCACCATTACAAAAATTAAAAGCATAATCTGATGTGGGTTAAACTTTAAAAATCAATTTCGGGCTAAAAATTAAACAAAAATCTACAGATCACACTAACACACACCTGTACATGAAGATATCTCTGTCTTTTGCAGAGAAAACGTGAATCCAAGAAATGGGGTTGTTGTTCTTCAAATCGTGCATCATAAAAACGTCCAGATCTGGGTGAAGAAACCGAATAAGACAGATTCCTAAGGTTACACCTTCTGGGTATGGCCGGGGATGGATAAATTGGCCGTGAAAGGAGGTTATGACGGTGGCCGGAAAAGGTAGGAGAAATTGCAGTGATATCCGAGAGGGAGGGAGAGCGTAGGGCGTGGGAGAGAAGAGAGAACAACTGCGAATCTGGAAGGAGAGAGAGAGAGAGAGGGGGTATAACCCATGTACGCGGAATATAAAAAGTCTTTGGCTTATCGAGGAAGCGTGCAATAAAATTACATAGATAATGATGTTCAGTAAATAAAAGTTGTTGGAACATTAAAGTCCAAATTTGTTTCCATTCTCAGAGTTGAGTTTTCCCGCTCTTTTTGCTATTTTAGAAAATAGTGCTTATTCACTTCAGCCATTATATAGTTATTGATTGATTCTAGTATAATTTCAAGATGATACAAGCATGCAGAGTGCAGAGCTACAAAATTATAAAACTTGAGCTATCAGCTAAGACTTTCTTTGGGACAGGTAACTTCTTTGTTTCTTCAAAGACTTGCACAATCCATAGCTTGTTTCTCCAATAATGGGTGTAAACTTATTCAAAAAAAAAAAAAAAACTATATCCTGAAAATTCCGTAAACTCAAAACCCGAATGTCTTGATTAGAATTCATGATGCACACCTTAGAAACACAAGATTGAGAACATGTGAACCTGAAACGACTACTCCCTCCGTCCCAAAATGAATGTCCAAAATTTTTGCACATTCATTTTGGGATAGAGGGAGTAGTATTTATACAGCCACATTATATTTCACAATTAATAATATGCACAATGAAGATTCAGATGAGTTATATGGAAACCTGCCCTACAAAGAAAACCAACAATTCCAGAATCCAGTTTATGGATATTAAAGGGGGGGGGGGGTAACAAAAGATTGTACAGTTTGATGAGAAACAGGTTAATAATAATCTTCAAATATCATCAGCATCACTTCCACCAATATGTGTTTCATGACTCCAGTAATTCCCTCCATCCAGGCCCGATATCTTAAACATGCGTTACGATAGAGGAAGAAGAAATAAATCTCATTTCATCACAATTTTATTCAAGTGACATGTACCTTTTGCAACCAGCTCTTGCTACATCCATATGTAGTTAACGTACCATCCGTAACCTTTTCCGGTACCGTCGGAGGTGAAATTCGGCAAAGTGGTCCGGTAAGACATGGGCCTCTGCCACACTGAAGACATCCAGATTTCCCCTCTCGAAGTAGTCGTAGCCTGGGCCCATTAGCCCACCCCATGACTCCAGATTCCTGATCCTTAAGCCGTAGCCGGCGGCGTCATAGAGTTACGATGATGTTGGAATTGGTGCCGACTTTGATTATGGATCCGGTTCGGACGTAGACCGTGTAGAGGCTGTCGTCATCTTACATTGCATTGATGAATTAAATTAGTTAGTGAAACAAAAGGGGAAATGGCCAGATTCCAGAGGAAACAGTGGACAGTACTGTTCAATCATTAGTAGCCACTAAACTTACAGATTTCTTTGGCGAAGTGACTTCTGGTGTAGAAAATCTGGACAGAGCTCCATCAGTTTCTGAAGGAAATCTAAAAGGGAAGAATGTTGACGATCCCGTGGCATTGAATCTATGCTTGGGTTTTGGACCGAAACAACGGGAGACGGCAACTAAGGGGGGCCTAGTCAGATTCCAGAGGAAAGAGCGGACAGTAATGTTAACGAAGGCCCTGAACACTGTGTCTTGAACACCGAAGACCGTGAAATAATCCGATGCAATGATGACATTTTTTTCCTATTCGTCCTGGTACCTCCTTTGCTCCATCAGAGTGTCAAATAAATCGAAAAGGGAAGAATGTTGAGAAAGAAGACCGTGAAATCTCATGCAATGATGACATTTTTTTCCTATTCGTCCCGGTACCTCTTTTGCTCCATCAGAGTGTCAAACAAATCGAAAAGGGAAGAATGTTGAGACAGACAATCCCGGGGCATTGAATCTATGCTTGGATTTTGGACCGAAACAATGGGAGACGGCAACTGAGGGGGGCATAGTCAGATTCCAAAGGAAAGAGTGGACAATATGTTAACGAAGGCCCTGAACATTGTGTCTTGAACACTGAAGACCTTAGAAGTCTCATGCAATGATGATATATTCATCCCTCTGTTGTCTTGACCAAAAGAAAGAGAGAATGGCCAAGAGACTAGGCATTCTTTGTGAGGGATTCTTTTGGTACTAAAAAACTCTTATTGTTTTCTTGATAATATTGATTGCCCCTCTCTCTTTCCTTGTGAGGGAGGGAGACTTGGCAATCAGTATATGTTTTTCTATAGCATAGCATACCACAGGCACTGTCAGTGAGTGAAGAACATAGCTCAATTTTTTCGTATGGCAGGTATTTTTTTGGTACTCAAAAACACTTAGGCTACGTTTGTTTGGAGGAAAATGTTTTCCGAAAAATATTTTCCCCATTTTCCGGTGTTTGTTTGTGGGAAAATGTTTTTCGGAAAACATTTTCTCCCAAACAAACGGAGCCTAAGTATTTTTGAGTACCAAAAGAATACCTGCCATACGAAAAAATCGAGCTATGTTCTTCACTCACTCACTACAGTGCCTGTGGTATGCTGTACTGTGATATGCTATAGAAAAACATATACTGATTGCTAAGTCTCCCTCCTTCACAAGGAAAGAGAGAGGGGCAATCAATATTATCAAGAAAACAATAAGAGTTTTTGAGTACCAAAAGAATCCCTCACAAAGAATGCCTAGTCTCTTGACCCTTCTCTCTTTCTTTTGATCAAGACAACTGAGGGATGAATAAGCATGAATATATCATCATTGCATGGGACTTCAAGGTCTTCGGTGCTCAAGACACAATGTTCAGGGCCTTCGTTAACATTATTGTCCACTCTTTCCTCTATAATCTAACTAGGGCCCCCCGTCTCCCGTTGTTTCGGTCCAAAATCCAAGCATAGATTCAATGTCACGGGAACGTTGTCTCAACATTCTTCCCTTTTCGATTTATTTGACACTCTGATGGAGCAAAGGAGTTACCCGGACGAATAGGAAAAAAAATGTCATCATTGCTTGGGATTTCACGGTCTTCTTTCTCAACATTCTTCCCTTTTCGATTTATTTGACACTCTGATGATGGAGCAAAAGAGGTACCAGGACGAATAGGAAAAAAATGTCATTATTGCATGGAATTATTTCACGGTCTTCGGTGTTCAAGACACAGTGTTCAGAACCTTTGTTAACATTACTGTCCACTCTTTCCTCTGGAATCTGACTAGGCCCCCCCTTAGTTGTCGTCTCCCGTTGTTTCGATCCAAAACCCAAGAATAGATTCAATGTCACGGGATCGTCAACATTCTTCCCTTTTAGATTTCCTTCATAAACTGATGGAGCATTGTCCAGTTTTTCTACACCAGAAGTCACTTTGCCAAAGAAATCTACAAGTTCAGTGGCTACTAATGGTTTAACAGTATTGTCCACTGTTTCCTCTGGAATCTGACTAGGCCCCTCAGTTGCGGTCGTCTCCAGTCGTCTGCGTTCAACTTCCAAGCAAAGCACCGAGTCTTCTTCTGTCCTGAGATCCTCTTCCTCAGCATTCTTTCTTTTCCAAGTATCCATGGTTTATGGAGAAAAAACCAAATGTTATGGTAGAGAGAGAGCTGGTAAACTTCATTAAGAAGAAGAAAAAAACAAGAATGTGAAAGAACACCCCAAAAATGAGGAAGAACACACTAATACCCAGAATCAACAACAACAAGATAAACATAAAAAGCTTGCAATCAACACCTCCTATCTTCTGACAAGAAAGAAGATTCAGTGTCATGGTCAGACATACTGTCATACATATAAATATGTACATGGAAATGGAACGTGAGGTTCTATAAGAGATGAGGTAAAGAAACCATTAATGAAACATTTCAATTAATGCTATACACATGATTACGTGAAGAGAGAAAACAAAGAAAAATATAAAAAGGAGAATTTATATCTCAATGCGTAAGGAACATTCATATGCTACAATAGGTAAGGACATTTGCATAAGCTACAATAGGTAAGGACATTTGCATAAGCTGCAGATGTAGGGTATGCCTCAAAATCAAGGAGAGACTCCAAACAAACTTTTACAAGCAAATTTAGCTTGTATTTCTCATCTAAGAAAACTTACATATTTTCTGAAATGCAATTCAAAACTCAAAAGATTCTATATTGTTGAATTCACTCTAGTCTTTGACATTAGGCACCAATGAAAAGCTTGCATTTACCAATGACTTCCGATGAATGTTATCCCTTCGAATACTAAACTAGAAACTCATATTCTCTAATTACAAGCCGCTTAAAAGCACAATATCTAGAAAATTTTGTTGATTAAACAATAACTAGGTGATTGTTTCAAATAAATTCACACAAGAAATTTACTAAACGTCGAACATAATAATCTCACAACAAAGGGGTAAACTTTAGGGAAACCCCTTTCTTGGCCAGCAGTGTCCCAAATCTGAGCCTTAACCATCTTCTGATCAGTAACCAAACTTAACCCTTTCCGATTGTAAACCAACTTCTTTCGTTTTAAAGTATTGACACCAAGTTTTCCAAACAGTGAAAATCAATCTGAAGGGTTTCAACGGTGTAATATAGGAGCACACATAACAACAATAACAACAAAGCCTTAGTCCCAAAATAATTTGGGGTAGGCTAACATGAATCCTCATATTTCATTAATTGTGAAAGTTGAAACTACCTTAACTTTGCTCAGTAATTTGACAAGAAAAGGGGGATATTAGGTACAAACCTTTCTTGGCCAGCAGTGTCCCAAATCTGAGCCTTAACCATCTTACGATCAATAACCAAAGTTTTGGTTTGGAATTCAACCTTGAACTTGTAATCGATTTTTGAGTTAAAATCTCCATATAACATTCTCGATCCCCACACGGATTTAAATTTAATCCCAATCAAATCAAACCTCTTCTGCAACCCAATTCCCTCAAAATCTACGGGTTTGAATACGAAAAATGGAAAATTCATGGGAAATTAGGGATTCTTATATACTAGGGCTGGGATTTTACGATTAGGGTTTGTCGGCGATTGAAGGACGGGGACGACGATGATTGGGAAAAATTACTTTTTCTGTTATATATCACGAAGAGAGAGAAGAGAAGAGGAGAGAGAGAGAGAGAAAGACCATTTTCTTTAAATTAATATTTGATTTTTGTCGTATTTGTAATTTGCACATTTAAAAAAAAAAATCCCTCCACTAACAAAAAAGGGTTTTGACTAAATAAAAAATCAAACACACATGCAGCAGAGTAAAAACACACACACACGCACATAAACACATTAAAATCACCAACATGAAGAAGAAGAAGAAGAAGAAGAGAAGCAAGAAACAGAGTTGAAATATTAAAAAACAAGTAAAAATGCACACACACAAACAAAAAAAAAAGATTAAAAAAAGTAAAACCCTTAAAAGTTCTTGCTCTTTGTTTACTCAATTAATTGACAATTCAAGTAAGAAGTTACAAGAAGGAGAAAGAGAAGAAGAATACCCAGAAAACAGAGTTCACATGTAATAATCTCCGGAACAATATCAGCAACAAGAAATAGTGTCTCCGGTCGAATCTGGCCAAGAAAGAAGAGGGTTTTCAGTTTACAATTTTGATATTGAAAATCAATGAATAAAAGAGGGTTTTGTAGGGTAAAATTAAGAAGATAAAAAATACAAGAAACAGAGTAAAATTAATAAGAACAAGAAGATTACTTAGAAATAGAGTTGAAATGTATTAATCTCCGGAACAAAATCAGCAACAAGAAATCACAATCTCCGGTCAAATCTGGCCAAGAAAGAAGAGGGTTTTCAGATTACAATTTTGATAATGAAAATCAATGAAGAAAAGAGCAGTGGCGGACCCAGACCAAAAATAAGGGGGGTTCACAACCATAGTTATAAATCCCGTCCCGGTTGAAAACCGGTGCGAAACGGGCTCTATTCCGTCCCAGTTTCTGTACCGCCCTGTACCGGCCATACCGGTCCGTACCGCCCCGTACCGGCCGGGATGGGTGTTCGGCCGGGATGGGTGTTCCACCGGTACGCAAAAAAAAAAAAATTGAAATCATTTTTAAGCTATATAATCTAAATCAACTTGGTTAGGGTGATATTTAGAAAAAAAAATTCTAAGTGCGGATCCGAAGGTAGACTATTCAAATCAACAAATTATTTACTAGCACTAGCAGAAGCTTTCGATGTCACGGGGATAGAATTACTTACCCCAAAGCTAGTTCCACCTTCCCTCGATGATTTTCTTTTCAAGAATCGCTCCACAATCAACAAATAAGAAATCAATCCTACAAAAAAAATATAATAACACCATTAATCAAAAAATACTATGATAAATTTCATTTTGAAAAACCCTAATTCTAAAACCCCAAATTGATTAATAAATCAATAATATGAACCCTAAATGAAATCATAAATTGAAATCTATAGAGAAAACCCTAAATAAGAAATTCCAAATTATTCAACAATAAAACCCTAAATTGAAATTCCAAAAATTAAAACTTACTAGCAAACCGTGATTAAGATCGGAGGTGGAGCCTGGAGGTGAAGGTGGAGGTGAAGATGATGAAGATGGGTTGATCGGAGGTGGACTGGTGGTGGTGGAGCGCTGGATCTCGCCTCGTCGGCGTCTTTCTTTTTCACCTTTTCTTTTTTCTCCTTTCTCTCCCGTATGTCTCTGTAAGTAATTCCCTTTTTTTTTTTTTTAAGCGTCTGTTTTTTTTGGCCAAGGGGCAAGGGGGGTGGGCAAACTGTTAAGTGGGGGTGCACTTAGTACTATTTTTTTATTTTATTTATTTTGGAGAAACTGGTAAGTGGGGGGTGTACTTAGTACTATTTTTTTTTATTTTATTTATTTTTTTGGCAGGCAACCATGACTTTGGGGGCTCCCCTCCACCCCCTTTGCATAATAACGTGTGTCCGCTCCCTGGAAAAGAGGGTTTTGTAGGGTAAAATTAAGAAGATAAAAAAATACAAGAAACAGAGTAAAATTAACAAGAACAAGAAGATTACCTAGAAATGGAGTTGAAATGCATTAATCAGAGTTCCAAAGTAAAAGCCCAGATGTTTTTGTCAATTCAGTGATTGATGGGTTGCAAATAAGTTGTTGATTCTGAAATGAGTTTTTGATTTGTGTTGGATTTTGGGGGAATTAAATGGTTTGAAATTTGAAAGTGAATTGAATTTGGATTTGATGAATTGGTTCTTGACGTAGGTAAAATGTGGTGTTTAGGCAGTAGGATGGTGGGTAGTGGTGAGGGTGGTGGTGTTGTTGAAGATGGTGGTGTTTGTGTCGATGGAGATGGTGATTATGTTGGTGATGGTTAATATTCGTTAAGTTTTTAACACATATGGACACATGATATTTATTTTTGCAAACCTAGTTAGTTTCTTAGATTTCCTGCTGAAATGACAAGTTTACCCTCTTAAAATGTCAAATGTTTAGCACATGCCACCCATTTCGTTAGTTTTTTAACTGGCCATCCATTTTTTACATCACATTGCTCCGGTTTACTAAAAAAGATTAAAAAAAACTAAACAAGTGAAAGTATATAAAAGAAAAGAGGGACAGACCATTTATTTATTTTTATTTTTTTATTAATTTTTCATTGACTAGGAAATAATATTTTAGATTTTTTTTATTACTGATATTTTTTACAAAAAGGTATATAAAAAAAAGATTAAAAAAAAATATTAATTTTTATTGACCAGGAAATAATATTTTAGACTTTTTTATTACTGATATTTTTCACAAAAAGATATATAAAAAAAGATTAAAAAAACTAGATAAATGAAAGTATATAAAAGAAAAGAGGGACAGACTACCATTTTTTTATTTTTTATTAATTTTTTATTGACTAGGAAATAATATTTTAGACTTTTTTTATTACTGATATTTTTTTACAAAAAGATATATAAAAAAAAAAGATTAAAAAAAACTAAACAAGTGAAAGTATATAAAATAATATTTTAGACATTTACAAACAGATCCGTACGGATCTCCTTCACGGGCCAAACGGCCACTAACCAAACGGATTTTCTGATCCGCGGGTCAAAGCCCGGTCCGCGCTAACATCCTTGTCCAGGCCCATCCCGTGTACAAAGCGGATCAAGCGAATAACGGGCCACAGGCTGGACGGGCGCGGGCCCCGGATCGGGCGGGCCGTCCACGGCCCAAAATGGCCATCTCCAGGTTTGTTTATAGGAGTGTTATATTTCAGCGGGCCTTCCATTCCACGTGCGCAATAGGGCCTAGTACAGGGGCCTAATTATAGACAAACCGGACAAAAATGATACTACAAGGACTAAATAAATACAACATCAAATTACAGAGGACAAATTGCAAATAGGGCCTAGTATAGGGATCGTATCCCAATTGAATCATTACTCATTAGCAATTAAGAAAATGGGTACGCCGGCATTCCCAATTGCTCCGTTGAAGATTGTAAATTGATTGATTTCTTGCCCTTCACTTGCGATTGTTGCCACCAGGTTCTTTCCCCCCCCCCCCATTTTTTGAGTTATTAGATTGATTATTGTTTAAATGTCCGGGTCAAATGATGTTCTTACTCTCTTGTTCTGGATTATTAGTCTTACGAAATTTGAGGAGTATGGCCTTGATTAGTTTTGCTTTTAGTTTGCTATAACAAACGTTCAATTTGAACATTGAAGTATGGATTTTTTTTTGGTAGGATGACTAGAATTTGTGGGTCAATTCATATTCTGATGATGCCACAGAATTTGGGGTCTCACGACTAAGGAATAATTGGCTTTGGATGAATTTGTACTTAGATCACAGAACAAACAATAAGCACCGTTAGAGAACAAGACGGGGTTGATCCGGCTCAGGCCCTTAGGTGTGAGAATAAGATATCTGAGGAAATATAAACTGAGAATAAGATTTGGAATGTCTTAGTGTTTGTGTATTAGGGTTTAGATAATGTGACTTACCTTGCCCTAGTGTTTGTGTTTGTCCACCCCGTACGTGGAATACAATTTTTCGAGCATAGGGTCCCCGGCCTTTGGAGCCCTCTCTCGTTGTTTCCCTCGGCTTCCCCTTCCTCGGCCTCTTCTGCCCTCAACTTGGGCACCCTCCACGAAAGTATCAACTATTCGGGTGGACGAGGAGGTCTCTCCTTCTCTTCCCGTCATATCTGCAAAAAGACGAGGGGACAAAGTTAGTTACCTCGTCAATGGCTGATCTAATGACGGGGAAGGGAGATTTCCCTCCTCGTCATTACATAAGGCCGAGGAGGGAGCCTTACCACTCAGACGCTCACGAACTATATGGTCTGAAGACGGGTAGAACAGTTCGATGTGTTCCACTATTTCTGCTCTATCCTCAAGTAACACTACATTACGAGTCGAAGAGTCAATTCGATCTATCCTTGTTTTATCTGGGTATTGGATGAACATCCGAGTATGCCCATAACTTCTCAACATCTTTCCTATGTCATCCAGGGTCAACATCAACCAAGGTCCCCTCTCTTTCCGATAACCCTTCAGATTGCCGGTGTGATATCCATAACGAAATCGGGGGGAATGGTCCCAAGAACGAGCCATTTTCTAAGGGAAATCAAAGATTAAAGGGGGAGATCATTCAATATTCAAAGAAATTCATACAAAATTCAAAGAAATTCAAAGATTCGAAGTGTTTGAAAGTTAAAAGCAAAAAATTCATGAAGAAAAGCGTCAGTCTTCAACAATGGCGGTTCAGTTTCTTGGCACATTCAAAATTTCTCCTAAAAACCCTAGAAAACTCGAAATCAGGAGTGGAATGCATAAAAGGGAAGGAATTTCATGCCTGAGTTTGAAAGAACGGTCGGAATCACAACGAAATCAACGCCGCCAGGAAAATAAACCTTCGCCGAAAACTGGGTTCGAACAGACCAAAGCCGCCGGAGTATATTGTCGCCTGAACCCTGCTAGTTGCTCTCAAATAATTTGAGTAAGTAAAGGTTTAAATGAGAAGGGTTTTAGTTTTTATACTCCACAAAATCGGGTTAACCTATGGGTAAAGCAAATAAACGGGTATGGCGCCCCCAAGAATTAAATGCTGGTAACAACTTCCAAGGCGTGACAAGACTGGGGGGCCCCATGTAATCATCAGAATATTAACCGTCAGATAACGAAGATAACGAAGAGACCCCGAGGACACGTGTCAAAACCTGTTCGTATCCCATAAGCCGAGGACGAGATGACTTTCTCCTCGTCCTAAGCCGAGCTAGAAAGTCGGGGGCCACTGAACAGTATAAACCGAGATACGAACATGGGCTTGCTCGAGTTGGGCCCAAATGGATTGGGCCATAAATATAATCCAAGTGTCAGGGCCGAGGAACACCTTTCTCGTATGCCTAGGAGCATCCATCTCGGCCTTATATCTTCATACTTGGCCATCGTACTCCGAGATATCACAAAATGACGAGGAGAGAAAAGTTCTTACCTCGGCATTTCATCAAAGTACGAGGAGACAGAATCATTTATCCCGGCATATCCACATGCCGGCCAATCATCAAATGACGAGGAGGCAAAATCATGCATCTCGGCTTATATAAGAATGTCGAGATAAAACATTCTTGCTCCTCGGCGTTCCGGCTAGCAGATTACACATTCCTTATCAAACAAGGATTCTACTGTCGTGATCCAATCAGGATTATAATCACCAACACCAATTCAAGTCAAACAATGATTCCTTAACAGATATAATTCTCTTAGGATTATATCTTATCTCTTTACAAGTTCACTCCAACATGGATTCTATCAATCCATCCCTATAAATACAAGCCCTATGGCTCACTATTTGGTACGTTATTTTTTACAATACAGAAACTCTGTCAATTTAGTTTCTTACATACAAACCGTGAACTTACTCTCACGCCGGGGGGCCTTTAGCCGGACCCGCCCCGGATTAGTTTACGTGTTTTCTCTTATTTTCAGGCCTTGCAATCTCCGGAGCATCTGAACGCTTGGATTTGAGCTGATTTGACGATTTTGGCATCATCACAACCATTATCCCTTTAATTGTGACTTGCATTCGTTGACCCTTGAATGAGAGAGTTATAACCACCATTAACCGTTTAAATGTGACTTGCATTTGTTGACCCTTGAATGAGAAATTTGATGAGTGCTTTCTTCTCTTTACCCCTTATCGTAATATGTGAAAGTATAAATGATTTCTACTTTCACATTAGCATCTTTCTGCTTATGTGCCCTTCTCCTTCGTGCTGCAATAGCTTTGGATCAGTTCACTTTCTATTGTTCGATGAGTGTTTACATATTTATTTATGTTCGTTTTCGAAAGGGAAAAGTATCTTTTGTGTTGCTAGACTACCTGTTCTCTCTTCTCTCTCTCTCTCTCTCTCTCTCTCTCTCTCTCTCTACTCATATATAAATATGGGTAGGCAGTGCATCTGTCTGCAGTTTCTTCACTTCCAACAGGTGTTCTACACTGTTAATTTCATTCTTTCTTTCTTTTTCTGGTCAAAATTGAGAACTTATATGTAATGTGACATTGTCGTGATTCACCGTGCCACGTCAGCAAATTTAACGGATTATTAAACTTCCGTTAACTGAAGGGACTACATCATCCTTAAAACGATAGGTCAAGGATAAAAAGGTAAAAAAAAATGTTTAGGAACGAAAAGGTAAAACTTAAAGTACTTTATAGGGACGAAAATGGTACTTTTCTCCATTTTAAAGTATTGACACCAAGTTTTCCAAACAGTGAAAATCAATCTGAAGGGTTTCAAAAGGGGGATATTAGGGACAACAAAAGGGGGATAGTAGGGACAAACCTTTCTTGGCAAGCAGTGTCCCAAATCTGAGCCTTAACCATCTTACGATCAATAACCAAAGTTTTGGTTTGGAATTCAACCTTGAACTTGTAATCGATTTTTGAGTTAAATCTCCTTATAAATTCGACATTCTCGATCCCCACACGGATTTAAATTTAATCCCAATCAAATCAAACCTCTTTTGCAACCCAATTCCCTCAAAATCTACAGGTTTGAATACGAAAAATGGAAAATTCATGGGAAATTAGGGATTCTTATATACTAGGGCTGGGATTTTACGGTTAGGGTTTGTCAGCGATTGAAGGGCGGGGACGACGATGATTGGGAAAATTACTTTTTATGTTCTATATCACGAAGAAGGGTCCGCTCCCGAGTTTTGAGAGAAAAGAAAAGAAGAGAAGAGAAGAGAAGAGGAGGAAATTTAACATTTCATTTAAGTGCTCCCGAATTTAGGAAGGAAGAGGAAGGAAAATAATTTAAATTACATCTTTACCCTTAATAAAAGAAGAGGAGAATTATATTTAAGGGGCAAAATAGGTATATCAATAAATATGTTTAATGAAATTTTATTTCTTTCCAATTCCTCCCACTTTTGAAAGAAAGTGAAAGGAAGAAAAAATCCAAATATTTTCCTCTCTTTTCCTTTCCCTTCCTTCCATGTAAAACTCGGGAGCACAACTTGTAAAATTTTCTTTCACTTTCTTTCTTTTCTCTCATTTTGGAAACTCGGGAGCACACCCGAAGAGAAGAGAAGAGAAGAGAAGAGAAGAGAAGAGAAGAGGAGTGGAGAGAGAGAGAAAGAGACCATTTTCTTTAAATTAACATTTGATTTTTGTCGTATTTATAATTTGCACATTTTTTAAAAAAAATATCCCTCCACTAACAAAAAAGGGTTTTGACTAAATAAAAAATCAAACACACATGCAGCAGAGTTGAAATATTAAAAAACAAGTAAAAATGCACACACACAAACAAACAAAAAAAGATTAAAAAAAGCAAAACCCTTAAAGTTCTTGCTCTTTGTTTACTCAATTAATTGACAATTCAAGTAAGAAGTAACAAGAAGGAGAAAGAGAAGAAGAATACCTGAAAACAGAGTTCGGGAACAAAATCAGTAGCAAGAAATCACAATCTCCGGTCGAATCTGGCCAAGAAAGAGGAGGGTTTTCGGTTTACAATTTTGATATTGAAAATCAATGAGGAAAATAGGGTTTTGTAGCGTAAAATTAAGAAGATAAAAAAATACAAGAAACAGAGTAATATTAATAAGAACAAGAAGATTACCTCGAAACAGAGTAAAATTAATAAGAACAAGAAGTACCTCGAAACAGAGTTGAAATGTATTAATCTCCGGAACAAAATCAGCAACAAGAAATCACAATCTCCGGTCGAATCTGGCCAAGAAAGAAGAGGATTTTCAGTTTACAATTTTGATAATGAAAATCAATGAAGAAAAGAGGGTTTTGTAGGGTAATATTAAGAAGATAAAAAAATACAAAAAACAGAGTAAAATTAACAAGAACAAGAAGATTACCTAGAAACGGAGTTGAAATGCATTAATCAGAGTTCCAAAGTAAAAGCTAAGCCCAGATGTTTTTGTCAATTCAGTGATTGATGGGTTGCAAATAAGTTGTTGATTCTGAAATGAGTTTTTGATTTGTGTTGGATTTTGGGGGAATTAAATGGTTTGAAATTTGAAAGTGAATTGAATTTGGATTTGATGAATTGGTTCTTGACGAAGGTAAAATGTGGCGTTTAGGCAGTAGGATGGTGGGTAGTGGTAAGGGTGGTGGTGGTGTTGAAGATGGTGGTGTTTGTGTCGATGGAGATGGTGATTATGTTGGTGATGGTTAATATTCGTTAAGTTTTTAACACATATGGACACATGATATTTATTTTTGCAAACCTAGTTAGTTTCGTTAGATTTCCTGCTGAAATGACAAGTTTACCCTCTAAAAATGTCAAATGTTTAGCACATGCCACCCATTTCGTTAGTTTTTTAACTGGCCATCCATTTTTTACATCACATTGCCCCAGTTTACTAAAAAAGATTAAAAAAACTAAACAAGTGAAAGTATATAAAAGAAAAGAGGGAGGACCATTTATTGATTTTTATTTTTTTATTAATTTTTTTATTGACTAGGAAATAATATTTTAGATTTTTTTTATTACTGATATTTTTTACAAAAAGGTATATAAAAAAAGATAAAAAAAATTATTAATTTTTTATTGACCAGAAATAATATTTTAGACTTTTTTATTACTGATATTTTTCACAAAAAGGTATATAAAAAAAGATTAAAAAAAACAAAATAAATGAAAGTATATAAAAGAAAAGAGGGACAGACTACCTTTTTTTATTTTTTATTAATTTTTTATTGACTAGGAAATAATATTTTAGACTTTTTTTATTACTGATATTTTTTACAAAAAGATATATAAAAAAAGATAAAAAAAAAAACTAAACAAATGAAAGTATATAAAATAATATTTTAGACATTTACAAACAGATCCGTACGGATCTCCCTAATCCACGGGCCAAACGGCCACTAACTAAACGGATCTTCTGATCCGCGGGCCAAAGTTCGGTTCGTGCGAACATCCTTGTTCAGGCCCATCCCGTGTACGAAGCGGACCAAGCGAATAACGAGCCACAGAATTTGGGGTCTCACTAACTAAGGAATAACTGGCTTTGGATGAACTTGTACCTAAATCACAACACAAACAATAAGCACAGTTAGATAACATGTCGGGGTTGATCCGGCTCAGGCCCTTGGGTGTGAGAGTAAGATCTCCGAGGAAATATGAACTGAGAATAAGAATTGGAATATCTTAGTGTGTTTATGTGATATGATTTAGATAATGTGACTTACCTTGCCATAGAGGACAAGTGAGGATATTTATAGTAGAGGAAGAGATCAGTTGGATAAGATCTCAGCCGTTGGGGACGTTTGTCTTGACCTAAAACACGTGTCAAGCCCTAGTTGGGAAGTACAATGAAGGGCACTTCACTGTAGAGGATGTCGTTGATTGAACGAGGGAAAGAGGGGCAGTCGACAGTTGGTGCGGCGCCTCAACGGTCGTTATGGACGTTTGTCTTGACCTAAAAGCCTTTGTATGTTTAATGTGTGTTCGTGTGTGTGTGCTTGATTGCATTATCATTATCTTTTTTTGTTGTTTGATTGTTATTGATATTGGTGAGGTCTTTCTCTTTCTTGGCAAGTTGGTCATCATTATTTTCTTTTTTATCTTCTTAATTTTACCCTACAAAACCCTCTTTTCCTCGTTGATTTCCAATATCAAATTGAAAACTGAAAACCCTCTTCTTTCCTGACCATATTCGACCGGAGATTGTGATTTCTCGTTGCTATTTCGGTTCCGGAGATTAATACATTTGAACTTTGTTTCCGGGTTCTTCTTACTTGCATTGTCAGAATCTTTTTTGTGTGTTGTGTGTGTGTTTGATCGCAATATGTTTATCGTTGCTGATTCGGTTTCTGGGATGAAGAAGTCTAACGTAGAAGGGTTTATTTTTCAGAATCTTGGGGGCAGTAATCTGAACTCTCTGGATTAATACATTTCAACTCTAATTCTTGAAAAATAAACCCTTCTACGTTAGATTTCTTCATCCCAGAAATCGAATCAACAACGATAAACATATTGCGATCAAACACACACACACACACGAAACAACATTGTCAATGTGAAACTCTCTATGAGAAGGATAAAATACTATTCATATATTATAAACTTGAGAATGTTTTCTTTATAATACTAGGTTATGAAGCCAACTTTAAGATAACTTTATAACATACTTCCAGCCTCAATTATAAACAAAAATACCTTTTTTTACACATGAAAAATATAATTAAATTAGTCTAACAAAAATGTTTTAGAATTACTAATATATTTTAGCAAGAGATATATAGAAAGGGATCGATCCAAAGAGAAAGTGAATAAATAATAATAATGAACACTCGTCCTAAGAGGACTATATAGTTGCATGGCAAGGTTAGGAAAATATACTTATATATTTACACATTATAACTCTTTATAAAGAACATAAACAACATCTTGACCCTAGGTATCCCACAGTTCCATTTATCTCATTTACATTTTCAATGAAAGTACGAAAAGACTGTCCTCTTTCTTGTTCGAAGTATCGAACCCTATATCCCACAAACCTAGATTCACAGACTCTGAGATTTGGCTTTAACACTGAGCCACTCATTTGAATACAAAAAAACTAGATTTTTCAAAATAATAAGAAAATATGGTATTATCTACTCTCTATGTCACGTAAAGTTTGTTTGACTTTCATGGTCAAGTCAATCGAACTTTGATCATAATTTCATGAAATATATATGCATATTCAATTTTAAAAGTTGTTATTGTTTCACCCTTATGAATAATATTAATAACAAGTTTTAGAATTGCATAGAAATATGGGGCAATAGCATTTTGATAACCTATGTTTTCCCAAAACTTACAATTGTTTATCGAATTTGTTAAAGTTGCATTCCGATTCCTTAATTTAGTGATCTGGAGCAATGTGATGTAAAAATGGATGACCAGTTAAAAAAATAATGAAATGGGTGGCATGTGACATTCTAAAAGGGCAAATACGTATTTTCTCATTTGTTATGCCCTTGTCCTCTTCTTTTGCGTTATAAAGAACCGCTTTGTCCCTCTCTCTCTGCTGGATCAAACCCGACAGGAAGGGATGCTAATTATTGGATGCGCCACACTCTTTCACTTTGCAAACAATCAGGTTTGTGATCTTAAGCTGTTATTTATTTCTGTTGATGGTTAAATCATCAACTACTGCAACTTTAGCTTTCTGTATTCTGCAGAAAGATGGGACCTACATTTTTACCGAGAAAAGCCGTACTTAAAGCTCAAGAAGTGGGGGAATATGAAAGGGTAGACAAACTTCGATCAGCTGGGTTGCAATCCCTTTCTGCACTGGTATTTTCTTTATGGTTCTGACTATTTCTTTTTAACCTCAAATACCAATATTTGATCCGTCAGAATCACAGCAGTTTTGTATCGTTTGTTATGAATGGATCTAGAATTTAAGCATGCAAAATGATCTGGGCGCCATGAAATTTTATCGTCTCTGTCGTACAATTATGTGATGTTAACCAGTAGCTCTTTTGTGCTTATAGGCTATGATGCTCGGACTCTTTGGTTTACCCCGCCGTACCCGTGTCGGACACTCAACCCCTAATTTAGTGTTGTTGACGAGGGTCCGGTGAGGTAAACCAAAGAGTCCGAGCAGCATAGCTTATAGGTTTGGCTTATGGGTGAACATTCCCATTTATCAGTGGAGTTTGACAATGTAAGTGCACATTAAAGCTAAACTTATACCCCCTCCGTCCCAATATGAATGACCAATTATTTCGTTCAAGTGAAGATACTTACTTGACATAAACTTGTCTTTAAAATCATTAGAATATGTACTGTTTTTCATTATACAGATTGTTTAGTAGTCTTGGAAAAAATTGGAGGGCCAAGTAAGGAATGCAATGGCCAATAGTTTGAAAATGTCTATTTTTTGTTAAACAGATTGTTTCGGTAGCCCTGGAAAACTTTGAAGGTCCGGGTAAGGAATCGAAAGACCCAAACCAGAACTGCTGGGTGCAAGAAGTGTTTAAATCTGAGCATCATGTCCCTGCAGCAGGCATCATGGTGAAGGTTCCTTCCTGGAGAATGATTGTGAACGAAAAAGGCGAAGTAAATGTGACACCGTTATGTCTTGTCACAAAACTTCTTAATGTCCTCACACATATTCTTCTCCCTCGGTCCCAAACTGAGAGTCTATAAAAATTTCAAATTTGCTCTTGATCAAGAGCAAATTTGACTTTTTTTTGCATTTTGGGACGGAGGGAGTAATGTTTTTCTAATAATCGAACTATAAGACTTATTTTTTCACATTTACAAAAAAAATCAAAATAACACTGATATTTTATTAAGATTAACTTTCATAATTGTTGAACTATCACACTCATTCTAATTAATTATGTTAGTTCAACTATAAACTCTCTGGGATGTTACATTTGTTTTATGTCCGGCACATATTGTTTACTTATATATAGGTATGAAATCAACACCGACTCACTGGTCGGGAACTTTCTGGAGACTTCTCCATTGATCCCGCCACTGTGCTCTATCATGGAAGAAACTGGAAAATCACTTCAAGAACTCTTGAAGGATCCATGGCCACCGCCAATGAAGAAAGAATGGAGAAGCTTTTAGACATGAAGAGCCTTAGAGCTTCGAAGCCAATTTGGGCATGTGTATGCATCTCCTTGGCCGGCATGAGCGCCTGCAGGAGCACCACTCTGCAGGAGCGGTGCCAAATTCCTCCTTGGTGTTGGCTCCAAAGCTCAACCAAAGTCTAACTTTACGATTGTTGCACACTTCTAGTAAACAGCAAAGTGTGTCTTTATGACCGATTCCAGCGCTGTGTTCTTAAAATTGTTTGCTATGTCTTCATATTTGCTTACCAAAAGTCTCGAGTCTGTTGTATTTACAGCCTTAGCTGCATAGTGAAGCGCGTTGTTCGGCCAAACAACCCACCCGTCAAGAGTTGCTCCTTGTCGACCAAAATTATTCTTTCTACGAGCTTTTCCACAAAGCGATGGGGACAGTTTGTTCCCACTGCCCTGTGGAGGGGTGATTCAAATTTGGTGATCTTGGTGTTTAAAGTTGATTTATCTTTTGTGAAGATTGGCTCTGCAGAGTCCCAGTCATCTGCAAGCAACGAAGAACAAATGGCTTGCTAGATTTCTTGTGTATCTTGTAATTGGGATTCATCAAAAGCTTAAGCTATTAATAGCAGAGAGGAGCTCAATTGTATATATTGATTGACCATCGGATTTGGGGCTGGTGTAAGAAAACATAGAAGTCGGTGAGGTTAACGTTCGAGATGCGGAGATCGAACGGATGAAATGTACGACCCAAAGTAAAATGTCTAGAATATCCTTAATTAATGAACCCCCGAACGTGGACTATTGTCTAAATAGAAACGAACAAGAAGGATTGAGTGCAGCAGTTCGACTGCACTAGGCCCAAATCCATTGATCATCAGTATTTAGATTCTACGCGGACTTGATATAGTACATATTCACATGTTTAAAGCTAGGCCAAGACTTTCAAGCACCATAATTTGTGGTTTGCAATTTTAGGAAGAAGCTTCCATTGAGAAAGCAAATGGATAGGTAAAGCATTGTACCATGCCCTTCAAATGGCACAAGTTTCCTGACATGAGATATCTAGGGTTCGAACTTCTCTTCTTACGTTATAAGCCCTTCAAATAGCACAAGTTTCCTGACGTGAGAGATCTAGGGTTCGAACTTCTCTTACGTTATAAGCCCTTCAAATCGCACAAGTTTCCTGATGTGTGATATCTAGGGTTCGAACCCTTCTCATACGCCCTTCAAATAAGCACAAGTTTCCTGATGTGTGATATCAAGGGTTCGAACCCTTCTCTTACGCCCTTCAAATAGCACAAGTTTCCTATGTGTGATATCTAGGGTTCGAACCCTTCTAATACGCCCTTCAAATAGCACAAGTTTCCTGATGTGTGATATCTAGGGTTCGAACCCTTCTCATACGCCCTTCAAATAGCACAAGTTTCCTGATGTGTGATATCTAGGGTTCGAACCTTTCTCATACGTCAGCACTTTACTAAAACACACAAGTGACAACATTGAGAAGGATCAAAATTACCCTAATTTTCAAGGAAAAAAAAATCTGTAATCATATCAATTTACATTGAAGAAACGCTTGAAATCCAATACTAAATTCATAACAGCAATCAGAATTTACTCAAACTGATCATTTATTCATTTATACGAACCCTGAATCAACGAACAGCTTCCATTATTTACAAGTAAAATTCTCGCGAAATTACACAGATCTGCATCAATAAAGAGCACAATTTTACGTTTAATTTCACGCAGATCGGATCGAATCAAGTCGACTATACAGATCTGCGTCGGTTGAATTGATGAAGATTGTAATTGTGAAGATTGTTGAGAATCTACCTTTGGCGCGTACGAAGAAGAGGCGATAGGAGCCTAGAGAAAGCGGTACGCAGTCGAGGCGAGAGGCGGAGGGTGAAGATGGTGAGGTGCCGGAGGATGAGCTCGATCGACTCCACAAACAGGTTGAGGCTCCTGATCGGCGGGATGTACAGCGTTAGCGGCACCGCCGAAAAGGCCACCGCGAAGAACAATTGCAGCATTTGATTTGTGTGTGTGTGTGTGTGTGTGTGTGTGAGAGAGAGAGAGAGAGAGAGAAATCGATGTATATCTGGAACTGGAAGGATGGAGAGGCGGCAGTGAAGGGAGAAGAGGGAATTGATTAAGTCAACGGGGTTTGTGTGAATAAACATATATCTAAGGGGGGTGATTATGAAAATTTAAGAAACGGGAATGATTGCGGTAAGCCCCTTGTATTTTTTGCTATTTCACTTATCCACCTTTAGTTTAGTGTGATTGAATTGTCATATTCATATTTATTTCTTTTCTTAATAAAAAGAAGGAAAAAATGTAAATATAGTACCCCAACTATAGGATTTGTTTGGTTTTCATACATAAACTAGTTTTCGTTGCAACCATAGTCCCTCATTTGTTTTGGATGTTGGTTTAAGGTAACTAGGGCTAACGATATCCACTTTTTCAGTTAAATTGACATGTGCAATGCATATGACCCATTTTATGAAGCGTAAAATAGGAATAAAACAAAAAATACATTTCCCTCCATAAACTTGGCGGGTTAATTCCACTGAAAGTCGTGCCTTATCTATATATTACCCTAATCCTGTTTCATTCCAAAATCCCTAAATTTGAAGCCTTCATTGTCGTGTTTAGAGAACAAGAAAAATCAATGGAGATGTTCTGCGATTGTGGGAGGAAAGTTGTTATGCGGACATCATGGACCAACAAAAATCTAGGAAGGAGATTTTGGGCTTGCAAGACGATAGTGGTAAGTGTAACCTTAATTTGAGATTTATGTCTATTTTCTTCGATTTGTGACTCTAATCGTAGCAGTTTCCCTCTCGATATTTGATTGACAGCCGCAACAGGAGGGGAATTGTGGATTTTTTTCTCTGGGGTGGACTCGCCTATGTGTGAACGGTCAACACAATTTATACCAGGTCTCATTCGAACGATTAGAGAGAATGTTGCACGGAGGAAAAGTCAAAAATTACAAGGTCTCATTCGAACGATTAGAGAGAATGATGCACGGAGGAAAAGTCAAAAATTACAAGAAGGGGTTCTTGGTGGGTTGCTTTTACTCACCTGGATTGTTATTGGATTGTTTTGGTTGTTTGTGCATGAAGTAAAGGATTTGGGATATTAAGGTGGACAAGAAGAAAGCAAAGTTGAATTGAAATTTTAATTGGATGGAACAAGAATAAATTGGTTTGTATGGTGGGTGTGTTAGATTTTGAATTGTATTGCAGGTAGTATTGGGGAAAACATGGATTGTGGAGATTCCCCTGTTTTTGATGTATTTGTTAGGCTACTGTAATGTATGATTCATGTGTCAATGAAAACTACTTCATCTATCCTTTCTTTGTTGTAATAAATGGTTGGTACAATCATTTATTTTCATTTAAACTTACACAAAGGAGTGGTTGGTTTGAACAAAGAATTGAATACATTTGACCTAACACAAAGGAGTGGTTGAGTTTGAACAAAGAATTGAATACATTTGACCATTAAATGAACATAAAGTGATCATTGTTTTACACTACTAACTGCCAAAAGAGATCAATATTACACAAAAGTTTTCTTTCTAATGGAATTCTTTGCCTTAGGTTAAAGTTGGGATAACAATTTCCCACTATTACACAAAAGTTTGCTGACAAAAGAGATCAATATCCACAAAAAGATTACATCCAATTACAACTCTATGTAGTTTTCTTTCCATTGGACTTCTTTGCCTTAGGTTCAAGTGGGGATAACAATTTCCCACTCCTCAACCTTCTACTACTTTCACCAGATGCTTGAGTACTTTGTATAGCTTGGGAATGCAAATTTGGTTGACTCTATGCGGCATGAACTTGTTCACTTGATTCACTCTGAATATTTTGAGCATTTGATGTGCTTGCCTCTTGATTATTTTTTGGCCTTACAACTCTTCTTTGCAAGAATTAAAAGGCTGAAGTAATCAATACATAAATATAATTGTCCCACCAGAAAAATGAAAAGAGTTTTTGTACTTACAGTAATTGTTGGTCTCTTCTCACAACCTTGACCCTTGCAAGTTTTGCTGTTATGGCTTGTAGTCCCACATAGCCTACAGTGCATGTTAATCCCTTTTTTGGAGAGTTTGATGGGGTTGGGGTTGGGTTAGGGTTGAGGTTGGGGGTGGCTGCAACTCTTGTCCTTGTACCTTCATCCTTGTCCTTTTTTCTAAGTTTTCTAGGCCTGCCAGGTTGCACATGATGAAAAAGAGGGTAAATATCAACCAAAACATGTGAGTGTTCCCACAAACTTGGTCCATTGATTGGACTTATAGTATCACTGTATATGGCCTTCCATGTTTCAAGTTTGTATGCTTCATGGACCCAATCTTCTGGCACTCCACTACCTCCATTTCTTCCATGCATGAAAATTGCGGAAACTGCATGCTTACAAGGAATTCCTGTCAAGTTCCATTTATTACAACTGCATATCTTCTCCCTCAAATCACAATGACATTGCTCACCATAAGGTCCTACTAATTGATATTTGCTATCACCATGACAATTGCAAATATAAAGTGATGCTTCATCCTTTGTTTTCTCAAATCCTGTCGGGAACTTAGGACATAATGGTCCATGACATTTGGCAATTGTTTTCCTAACTTTCATGATTCTCTTCATCAAGTAATTCCTAACTCATTTTAGTAGTGAGATCAAAGGTTTGTCTCTAACTCCTACAAGCTTCCCATTCAAACACTTACACAAGTTGTTATAGAGTATGTCACTTTTAATTTCTAACCTGAATTGTGATCTATCCCAATACTGAGGTGGATGAGCAGATACCCAATCATATGCTTCTTTTGCTTTGTTCTTGAAATCCATAATAGGACAAACATATAACTTAATACAGCTTCATAATATTAAAACACTACTAGAAAAAATGGGATTACCAACGGCCAAATCCGTCCCTAAATAGCAAAAGTCGTCCCTAAATTCAATTTTAAGGACGGATTTGGTCGTCCCTTTTTTCTCGTCCCTGAAGGGGACCACGCTTGGTCGTCGGTGATTTAGGACGATAATGTCGTCCCTAAATGAGAAATGTCGTCCCTGATTTCTAAATTTAAGGACGACAAAGTCGTCTCTTTTTTTTTAAGTTTAAGGACGACAATGTCGTCCCTGATTTCAAAACCAAAATAAGGACGACTTTGTCCGTCCTTAATTTTATTTTCAGATTTAAAAAAAAATAAAAAAAAATCATAAATCGAATTTTTATTGAATGACAAAGAGTTATTTTTTAAAATCAATTATTTATTTTTTAAATCAATTGTTTTCATATATATTTTTTTTGAATTGCTGAATTTAAAAATATATATAAAATAAAAATAAAAAAATTGTTATTAATATATATTTTTAATATATATATGCTGAATAAAGAATTTCAATTAAATACAGTACATAAAAAAAACAAATTAAATAAAAAAAATCTATATACAAAAATGTCAAAATATATCAATTCAACATTCATTTTTTACATTACAAATAAAAAATAATTTACAATTACATCCATTCAAAAACACTTAAAAAAAAAAAAAAAAAAAAAAGACGGATCGTAGAGCTTCACCGGAGTTTCGCCGGCGACTCTATTTCATTTTTTAATCCACACAAATAACGCCGTTTCTCTCTCATCAATATGGCCGGAGAGAGATAGGAGATGGAGCTTCAGTGCGAGCACTACAGAAGAAGAAGCGGCTCAGGCGAGTTCGAATACGAGAAGAAGAAGAAAGCGGCTCAGGCGAGAAGAAGCTCCGGCGAGAAGAAGCTCCGGCGAGTTCCAGATCCGGGAAGAAGAAAAAAAGACTCTCGGCGGAGGGGGTTGGGGACGATGGAGGCGGGGCGACGGAAGAGGTGGTGTGGTGGCGATGAGAAAAGAGAAGGGTGATGGTGGTAGCGGCGGCGGTGGCTCAAAGAGAGACGGCTAATGAAGAAGAATGGAAATGGAATGGCTGATGAAGAATAATGAAAGGAGAGAAAAAGGGTTTATTGAATTTATGGGTTAGGAGAGATAAATGGTTTGTTGGGTGAATCATGGACCATTAGATTAAATTCAATGTTATACATTTAACGGTCAGGATGCTATTTAGCCTTTAATCCATGTGATTAGTTAAGAACCAATAAAATAATTTCACATCACATGTAAGCCTTTACTTGTTTTATACCATAGTATTTTCTTTATTATGCCTAATATCAATAATAATATTATTATTATGTAATTAATAATAATAATAATTAATAATATTATTAATTATTTTATGAGTATTATTAAATATTAATAATTATTATTATAGAGTTAGTAATAATAATAATAATAATAATTAGTAATAATACTTAAAGTGCCTAATCATATTTACATTATTATTATTATTATTATTATTATTATTATTATTATTATTATTATTATTATTATTATTATTATTATTATTATTATTATTATTATTATTATTATTATTATTATTATTATTATTATTATTATTATTATTATTATTATTATTATTATTATTATTATTATTATTATTATTATTATTATTATTATTATTATTATTATTATTATTATTATTATTATTATTATTATTATTATCATTGTTACTATTATTATTATTATTATTATTATTATTATTATTATTATTATTATTATTATTATTATTATTATTATTATTATTATTATTATTATTATTATTATTATTATTATTATTATTATTATTATTGTTATTATTGTTATTATTATTGTTATTGTTATTGTTATTATTGTTATTATTGTTATTATTATAATTATTATTATTATTATTATTATTATTATTATTATTATTATTATTATTATTATTATTATTATCATTATCATTATTATCATTATTGATATTATTATTATTATTATTATTATTACTATTATTATTATTATTATTATTATTATTATTATTATTATTATTATTATTATTATTATTATTATTATTATTATTATTATTATTATTATTATTATTATTATTATTATTATTATTATTATTATTATTATTATTATTATTATTATTATTATTATTATTATTATTATTATTATTATTATTATTATTATTATTATTATTATTATTATTATTATTATTATTATTATTATTATTATTATTATTATTATTATTATTATTATTATTATTATTATTATTATTATTATTATTATTATTATTATTATTATTATTATTATTATTATTATTATTATTATTATTATTATTATTATTATTATTATTATTATTATTATTATTATTATTATTATTATTATTATTATTATTATTATTATTATTATTATTATTATTATTATTATTATTATTATTATTATTATTATTATTATTATTATTATTATTATTATTATTATTATTATTATTATTATTATTATTATTATTATTATTATTATTATTATTATTATTATTATTATTATTATTATTATTATTATTATTATTATTATTATTATTATTATTATTATTATTATTATTATTATTATTATTATTATTATTATTATTATTATTATTATTATTATTATTATTATTATTATTATTATTATTATTATTATTATTATTATTATTATTATTATTATTATTATTATTATTATTATTATTATTATTATTATTATTATTATTATTATTATTATTATTATTATTATTATTATTATTATTATTATTATTATTATTATTATTATTATTATTATTATTATTATTATTATTATTATTATTATTATTATTATTATTATTATTATTATTATTATTATTATTATTATTATTATTATTATTATTATTATTATTATTATTATTATTATTATTATTATTATTATTATTATTATTATTATTATTATTATTATTATTATTATTATTATTATTATTATTATTATTATTATTATTATTATTATTATTATTATTATTATTATTATTATTATTATTATTATTATTATTATTATTATTATTATTATTATTATTATTATTATTATTATTATTATTATTATTATTATTATTATTATTATTATTATTATTATTATTATTATTATTATTATTATTATTATTATTATTATTATTATTATTATTATTATTATTATTATTATTATTATTATTATTATTATTATTATTATTATTATTATTATTATTATTATTATTATTATTATTATTATTATTATTATTATTATTATTATTATTATTATTATTATTATTATTATTATTATTATTATTATTATTATTATTATTATTATTATTATTATTATTATTATTATTATTATTATTATTATTATTATTATTATTATTATTATTATTATTATTATTATTATTATTATTATTATTATTATTATTATTATTATTATTATTATTATTATTATTATTATTATTATTATTATTATTATTATTATTATTATTATTATTATTATTATTATTATTATTATTATTATTATTATTATTATTATTATTATTATTATTATTATTATTATTATTATTATTATTATTATTATTATTATTATTATTATTATTATTATTATTATTATTATTATTATTATTATTATTATTATTATTATTATTATTATTATTATTATTATTATTATTATTATTATTATTATTATTATTATTATTATTATTATTATTATTATTATTATTATTATTATTATTATTATTATTATTATTATTATTATTATTATTATTATTATTATTATTATTATTATTATTATTATTATTATTATTATTATTATTATTATTATTATTATTATTATTATTATTATTATTATTATTATTATTATTATTATTATTATTATTATTATTATTATTATTATTATTATTATTATTATTATTATTATTATTATTATTATTATTATTATTATTATTATTATTATTATTATTATTATTATTATTATTATTATTATTATTATTATTATTATTATTATTATTATTATTATTATTATTATTATTATTATTATTATTATTATTATTATTATTATTATTATTATTATTATTATTATTATTATTATTATTATTATTATTATTATTATTATTATTATTATTATTATTATTATTATTATTATTATTATTATTATTATTATTATTATTATTATTATTATTATTATTATTATTATTATTATTATTATTATTATTATTATTATTATTATTATTATTATTATTATTATTATTATTATTATTATTATTATTATTATTATTATTATTATTATTATTATTATTATTATTATTATTATTATTATTATTATTATTATTATTATTATTATTATTATTATTATTATTATTATTATTATTATTATTATTATTATTATTATTATTATTATTATTATTATTATTATTATTATTATTATTATTATTATTATTATTATTATTATTATTATTATTATTATTATTATTATTATTATTATTATTATTATTATTATTATTATTATTATTATTATTATTATTATTATTATTATTATTATTATTATTATTATTATTATTATTATTATTATTATTATTATTATTATTATTATTATTATTATTATTATTATTATTATTATTATTATTGTTATTATTGTTATTATTGTTATTATTGTTATTATTGTTATTATTGATATTATTGTTATTATTGTTATTATTGTTATTATTGTTATTATTGTTATTATTGTTATTATTATTATTATTATTTATTATTATTATTTATTATTATTATTATTACTATTACTACTATTACTATTACTACTATTACTATTATTACTATTATTACTAGTATTACTATTATTACTATTATTACTATTATTAGTAATATTATTAGTACTATTATTAGTACTATTATTACTATTATTACTATTATTATTATTATTAGTACTATTATTAGTACTATTATTATTATGCAACAATAACAACAATAACAACAATAACAACAAATTTCTAACTCAATTTCCATTTGGATTTTGAGTAAAGTCATACTAATGAAAAACACTTTAAATGTCATTTAGATTCTAGAAAAAAATTTAAAAAATAAATAAATAGGTAGTCGTATATCATTTTCACAACATCGGGACATATTGCTTAAAACCTTGAAAAATGGCACAAATTTCTAACTCAAATTCCATTTGGATTTTGAGTAAAGTCATAATAATGAAAAACACTTTAAATGTCATTTAGAATCTATAAAAAAATAAAATAAAAAAATAAATAGGTAGCCGTATACCATTTTCACAACATCGGGACATATTGCTTAAAACCTTGAAAAATGGCACAAATTTCTAACTCAATTTCCATTGGGATTTTGAGTAAAGTCATACTAATGAAAAACACTTTAAATGTCATTTAGAATCTAGAAAAAAAAATAGGTAGCCGTATACCATTTTCACAACATCGGGACATATTCCTTAAAACCCTGAAAAATGACACAAATGTCTAACTCAATTTCTATTTGGATTTTGAGTAAAGTCATACTAATGAAAAACACTTTAAATGTCATTTAAAATATAAAAAAAAATAAAATAAATAGGTAGTCGTATACCATTTTCACAACATCGGGACATATTCCTTAAAACCCTGAAAAAATGACACAAATGTCTAACTCAATTTCTATTTGGATTTTTAGGAAAATAATACTAATTAAAAACACTTTAAATGTCATTTAGAATCTAGAAAAAAATTAAAAAAATAAATAAATAGGTAGCCGTATATCATTTTCACAACATCGGGACATATTCCTTAAAACCTTGAAAAATGGCACAAATTTCTAACTCAAAATCCATTGGGATTTTGAGTAAAGTCATACTAATTAAAAACACTTTAAATGTCATTTATAATATAGAAAAAAATAAAATAAATAGGTAGTCATATACTATTTTCACAACATCGGGGCATATTGCTTAAAACCTTTAAAAATGGCACAAATTTCTAACTCAATTTCCATTTGGATTTTTAAGAAAGTCATACTAATGAAAAACACTTTAAATGTCATTCAGAATATAGAAAAAAATATAAAAAAATAGGTAGCCGTATACAATTTTCACAACATCGGGACATATTGCTTAAAACATTGAAAAATGACACAAATTTCTAACTCAATTTCCATTTGGATTTTGAGTAAAGTCATACTAATGAAAAACACTTTAAATTTCATTTAGAATCTATAAAAAAATTAAAAAATAAATAAATAGGTAGCCGTATACCATTTTCACAACATCGGGACATATTGCTTAAAACCTTGAAAAATGGCACAAATTTCTAACTCAATTTTCATTTGAATTTTGAGTAAAGTCATACTAATGAAAAACACTTTAAATGTCATTTAGAATCTATAAAAAAATAAAATAAAAAAATAAATAGGTAGCCGTATACCATTTTCACAATATCGGGACATATTGCTTAAAACCTTGAAAAATGACACAAATTTCTAACTCAATTTTCATTTTGATTTTTAGTAAAGTCATACTAATGAAAAACACTTTAAATGTCATTTAGAATCTAGAAAAAATAAAAAATAAATAGGTAGCCGTATACCATTTTCACAACATCGGGACATATTCCTTAAACTCATACTAATGAAAAACACTTTAAATGATTGGTTTGATATTCAATTTTGTATAAATAAATAGGTAGCCGTATAAGTTTAAATGATAATTTTAATAATTAATAAATATTTAATTTAATATAATAAACAAATAAATAAATAAATATTATATAAATAAATTATTATTGTAAATTAGGGACGACAATGTCGTCCCTAAATATTTCCATAAAATCAGGGACGACAATGTCGTCCTTAATTTTTCCATAAAATCAGGGACGACCAAAGTCGTCCTTAATTTTATGGAAAAATTAAGGACGACATTGTCGTCCCTAAATTGATAAAAGTGGTCCCTAATTAGGGACGACATTGTCGTTGCTTTTTTTCCGTTCCTAATTTTTGTTTTTCTAGTAGTGAAAGCATCTACATTATCACATGAATTAGATAGTCATGAAGAATATGTACCTTCCATTACATATGCAAACCTCCTTAGATTGTGGCAGCTTGCAACATTCAAGAGAAATACCTTTATACTTTCACCCTTAAACAACTTTTTATAATTTTTATACATATGGAACACACAAAATCTGTGTTCCACATTTGGAAATACATCCTGTACTACTGGCACAAGACCTTGCAAAATATACAATTAGTAAGAACAAGAAACCAAATCAAATTAAATTATGTTCCACATTTGCATAAATGAACTTAAATAAATCACCTTTTTTCCATCTGATATTATACTCCAATTAAACTCATTCTTTATTTTCAAGTCTTCAGCTAAAAGTTCAAGAAACCATTTGCAAGAAGTAAAATTTTCAGCCTCAACAACAGGATAGGAAATTAGGTAGATCCTATTATTAGAATCCATACCAACTGCTGTGAGTAACTGTCCAGGATATGGACCCTTAATGAATTCTCCATCAAGCCCAATTATCCTTCTGCAACCAGTTGCAAATCCCTTATTTAAAGGCTCTAGGCAAAAATAAACCCTTTTGAATCTTCTTGCACCAGTGTCTGCTGTTGGGTCTTCAAGGTCAATCTTGATTGTTGATCCTGGCATCTCCTTAAGCAACTCTTGGCAATAATCCCTTAGCATTTTGTATTAGGCCCCAAATTAACCATGCAACATTTGTTCTGCCTGCTTCTTTGCCCTAAAAGTTTTGTGCCTATATATTTCTATTCCTTGATCTTCAATCACTTGTGCAACAAAGGCACCTATTGACCAGTCATGAGTCTTTTTTAGTGTCTCAACATACTGCTTTGCCAACCAATTTGCAGTAGCATATTTATTCACTTGTGAGGTGTTGCATCTATGTACATTGACATGTGTCTTAATCTGCCATGATGCTTTCTCTTTGTTTCATGAGGCATGAACTGTCTAAGGGCAATTCTCATTACCCTTACAAGTTGCCCTAATCCTTCTTTTGTCACTATACACAATAATTATTTCCCTTCTATTCTTTATAGCACATTTCCTCACTGCATTTTTTATGGAGACTGTGTCAGGGAACAACTGCCCAAGAAAGAAAGCTCCATACAAATCACTAACTCCTGCACTTTGGTTGTTTGTGGATGACTGTCCAACATATTTTCTGATAACCTCTCCCTCTTCATCACTACTGCTAATACTTCCCAATTCATCCCAGTTAATATTTTCAATTAGATCCTCATCATCATTACCGTTCTTTCTCTCATCAATTTTTGTAATGTCAGCCCATTCAACTTTATAGTCAACACCTTTTCCCAATCCATATACACTTCATTTCCAACTATATACATACTCTTTTCTTTCCTTTTTCTCATCATCTCTCTTACGCTTTCAAATTCAGCTTCCATCTCATCATCTCCCTCTTCATTGTTTGTATGTCCATCATTTAACCATTTAGGCTCACAATCTTTATCCTAATGATACCCTGGATTTGCAAGATCTTCCAACATTTTTAACACACATTTTTTTCTTCTTCACCTCCCTAACTTTCAATCATTGACAACAATTGGTTAGTTTTAATGTGCAGTACATCCTCAGTATCATCCAACTGTACTCCCTCAGACTCATCCAAACAAACTCCCTCAAAACTCACCCAAATGAACTCCCTCAGATGCGCCCAACTATACTCCCATAGATTCACCCAAATGAACTCCCTCAGACTCAACTGTACTCCCACAAACTCATCCAAATGAACTCCCTCAGACTCACCCAATTGTACTCCCACAAACACATCCAAATCAAATCCCTCATACTCACCCAAACAAACTCCCTCAGGCTCATCCAAACCAAATCCCTCAGACTCACCCAAATCAACTTCCTCGTAATCACCCAAATTAACACCCCTGTATCACCCTCTACATTGTCCCCCAAACTAACATCCTCAAACTGACCCACATTATGAACCTCGTGATTAAATTCTTTAATAACAACTGAAGTTGGTAACCTTGATGGCAAAAGGTAAGTGTAACCCAGATTTGTTCCACCATATTCCATATAAACCTCAATTAACTTATACTTTTTGACAAATTCAAGCATAGAAAGTATGTTTGAATCATTGCCTAATGGTCTAAGTCTTTTATAGCTCAACTCAACCAAAGGTATCTTATAATAATAAGACAAAGCTACAGTATCTGGGGTGGCTTGGTAGGTATACCAATTGTATTTTGTTAATACCATGTACCTACCAAGTTTAACTTGATACATAAAAATCAATACCATTATCAATTGACTAAGTTGGTACAGTAGGTAATCGGTTGGTACGGTTGGTACTAGGCTCTACCGAATGTATATATAAAAATAACACTTTTTCCACTGAAACCAAATAAATATAATAGTATACTGTAGTATTAAAATGTACACTTTAAAAGGTATAAGAATGATTTACAATGTGTGCAGTATATAGATATATCTGTAGCACTTGCTCCTAATATAAAATAAAAATCATGTGGTTAGAGCATAATCATAATTTGAATGGGTGTAATCATGAAAAATAAGTGTTAATATAATACCACATGCTAATATATATAATATTAAAAACAACATGCATACAGTCACTGAACCAAAGGCTTGTTCTTGCTTTTCAGGCTATCTCCAACTTTGAAAGGACCACCATATCCCATAACTGTGTTTTTCTCAATGGCTGCTAACCATGTCCAAGCTTCTTTCGGTTGCTCATGCATTTGATTACTACTTCCAATTTCAATGGTTTAATAAGCTGGGGCTTAAAGAAATTGTTCTGGTTTTAGCCACCATGGGTCCCACAGCTCAATCAACTTACTTAGTTCTCCAGAAGCCATAGTTTTTTTTTATTTATTGAAAGAATAGAATGCACAAAAGTTGGGAGCTCCTTTCTGCACAAAAATTTGTTAAGAAGGCAGGCATATACTCCCTCCGTCCCATAAAATTTTACCCACTTTGCCATTTAGGGCGTCCCACTTATAAGTCACACTTTTCTAAAAAGGAAACTTTTTAATACTTCTTTATTCATGGGACCCACTTGTCATACTCACAACAACTATCCACTTACTATTCTCTATCCCACTTTTTCTCTCTTACCCACTCACAACTCCTACTTTAATAACATTATTCCTTATTTTTCGCGCGAAACAGTAAGTGAGTAACATAATATGGAACGGAGAGAGTATCCCTCGTATCAGGAAAAACAAGAGATATGATTTTGCCAACTCGATTTCACTTAACTGAAGTTTTTTTTTTTAGAGATTCACTACTACCGTAGGGTAAGTAAATTATATTTTATATATATATATATATATATATATATATATATATATATATATATATATATATATATATATATATATATATATATGAAAATTAATATTAAAAAAATTATAATTGATACTCGGTATACCAACCAATTTAAATATATGTACCGTGTACCAACCAATTTGACATAATTGGTACGGTAGTACCGTACCAACATTTCAGTATATCAATTTTGGTACACATGTTGGTTAGTATGAATTTGAAAATTTTGACAGCCCTAACACTATCATCTATGCCAACTGGTTTTATCATCAAGTTCAACTCATAAATTGAAAAATAATCCCCATTAATATAGTTCACAAAGTCCACAACTCCATCTTTATAAACTAACTTTGTGTCTTTATCAAACATGCCATCATGTTACAATTTAAAACTAAACCAAAGTGAGTTAATCCCTGCAATAAAATAACACAAAGAAACAATTTTTTAAACAAAGTACAACAACCAAAACAATTTTTAAATGCATCCATTTGTACATGTAGTCAAAAGAAATGCAATGGAGTCAATTTTCTAACATATATGTCCCTACCGGGGACCAGATTTGCAGAAAAGTGAATCCATTCACTATAAAACAAAGTGGGGAATAAAACAGATACATTATGTTCCCAATAACCCTTTACCCAACAAATAAAGTAAACAAAACTATGTAAAGCTAGTTCTAAACAAAAAAAAAAAACAAATCTTACTGTATACTTCATTTGGATTGAAAAGCTCCCCCTCCTGACGAATGTTCCAACTCATATTAGGATTCACCATTTTTCCAGCTTCGACAATCAACCCTACAAACCCTAACTCCTTCGATTACGATTTAGCAAGTCTGATTTCACAACTCCTTCTTCATAATTTCGTTTCTCCTCTTTGCCCTAGCTTTGATTTCGGTTTTCCCTAACTTTGATTTGGGATTAATCGGAGTAGCAGCAGTTGATAAGCACGCATCAACTACTTCTCACCTTTTTATATTCTCTTTTTTGTTTTATTCCTATTTTACCCTTAAATAAAATGGGTCACATGCATTGTTCATGTCAATTTAACTGAAAAAAATTAATATCGTTAGCCCTAGATACCTTAAACGAGCATTTAAAATAGATGAGTTATTATGGTTGTAAGGAAAACTAATTTAGGTATGAAAAACAAACAAAACTATAGTTTGGATACTTTTTTTAATTAAAAAGAATATCAAATTTTTATGCAACAGTGCTTTCCATTGTTTATTGATGAATTTAATGTTTCATTATATTTATTGTTTTAATCGTAACTCTTATGTTTGAAAGATTCTTCTATCATTTCTCTCACTTTTTGAGAGCCCATATTTTCTATCTATTACGAATGTGAATGTGGTGGCAAAGTCAGAATTTTTGAAAGGGTCAAAACTGTTTTTGGAATAAATATTAGGTAAAATCAAGGTTCTAAAAAGTGCTAGGCGGATGCTAGGTGGCGGAGTCGGGCCTAGCGCCTAGGCGGGGACTAGTCGGGATTAGTCGGGATCTAGGCAGGGCTTAGAACTAGGCGTTGGAGAGGGGCCTAGCGCCTAGGCGGGGCCTAGGCGCCCTTAGGCGGGGTCTTTTAGAACATTGGGTAAAACCCATATTTTAGTCAAAGTACTTTAACTTTTTTCATATTGTTCTCATTGAACTATTATTTTTCAAAAAATTCTCACTGAACTTCCACATTTTTCAAAATATACTCACTCTGTCGACAAATTCACAAAAAAAAATTAACAAAATTGAACCATATGGCCTCACATGACTAATTTCGTTAAATACAATTTAGGATAAATGATTTTTTGGAGAATTAATTTATAATATTTCCTATAAACTATTTGCTTATAACATTTTACATTAATTAATTTGCATTCTTTATCGTATATGTCAACAACGTTAACATATTGGTTGAAATGACTTAATAAACATTAGTCGCATGGCTAAATTTCTTTAAATTTTTAGCAAATTTGTTAACAGAGTGACCACATTTTGAAAATTATGAAAGTTTGGTGAGAATATTTTGAAAAGAGTTAATGTTTAGTAACTAAAATATAGTTTTTGCCTAAATATTACAAGGAAGAGATTCATATTTAGCATTCAAGGACTCAAAATAATGATTTAGTAAAATTTTTCTTAAAATTAAGGGGGTTAAAATGTATAAATCCATTATTTTTTAGTAGTAAAAAAGTAATTTTTTAAAAAAAAAAAAATTAAAGGTGCTAAAATTGACACATTTCCAAACAGAAGGGGGTCGACCAACCCCCATAGCATGTACCTACCTTCGCCACTGGTCGAGAGCATATGTCTTCTCTCCATTGTATTGAGAGCTTGATGATTTGTATTTCTCAAATTTTCTTGTTTCATTGATAGTAATATTGGTAATAAGAAATTGTTTTATCAGGTGATGTTAGAAAAGTTTTGTTGACATCTTTTTAAGAACCCAAATGTTAGTGTATGTAAGCTAAATATTTTTCACGTAGGATGTTTTTAAATAACGTCAGGGGCGGACACAAGACAAGTTAAAAGGGTGGTAGAGAACTCCCCTAAACAAATAATGTGTGGTTTAGTGGTTAGAATGTTAGCAATTTGTGCAGAAGGTTGTGTGTTTGAGCCTCATATTGGACATTAATTTTTTCACACAAAGTTTTATAGTGTATTTGTGAATATCGCGAATTAGCGATGTCTATGTATCCTTCTTTCTTGATACCAAAAAATCGGGCCTTGACATGATCATTCAAGATAAATATGGAGCTTTCTTTGGTTGTCTAACCTTCACTAATGCAAAGCACGGTTCAAGTGGAGAAAAGATAGAGACCTTCTCTATCTAGTTTGAAAGTGTGGTAGCATCACACTTAGCCAAGTCAAAAGGTTGACTTAATTATGTTTTGTTACTTTCTTTTATATTTTAATTATGTAAATATTTTTATTTATGTTCACTAACCTATTAACCGAAAATCTACTTGTGTTTAGTATTGTTTGGTTGTTTTATAGGACTCTCAAGGATAAGGATTAGAGTTAGAGGAGATTGAGGATCAAGCTCTTCTTCAATGATTATCCTTACCCATTAACCGTGTTCTACTTGGCTATAAATACAAGACCCAAAGTCAGTTCATACACACGGAAATATACACTCTGAAAGGCTGAAGAAATATAGACTTGAGAGGAGTGTTTTTGTGAGAGAGTTCTCTTTGATTATTTTGTTATTCTCTTATTGTAATCGTTTTCAACATTGTTTTTAATAAGAGAAGTTTATTGTCTACAGCATATTGCTGTAGATAAGTGTTAATTCGTTTTCCATTTCTTTTCTATTTTATTATTCCGCTGCATTTCACTGTTGTGCTAGTGCTGGTGCGATAGCATCAGGACTCACATCAGTCCTCTGTGCACTTCCTAGCCGCTCCATTTCTTTCAATTGGTATCGAGCTACACTCGACTCTGCGAGTGAGATCCAAGGAAGAGTGGTCATTATGGAAGGACACTTAAGTCAATACCGTCCCCCGGTTTTAGATGGAACTAACTATCCCATCTGGAAAGCTAAGATGCGTCTCTTCATCAAAGCAATTGATGAACGAGCATGGCTTAGTATTATTATTCCATGGTCCCCTCCTAAGGTTGAGATGACAAATAAAGAAGAAGATGGTGAAACCTCCGAAAAGGTGTATAGAATTAAACCTGAGGAAGAATGGACCACAGATGAGGTCACTAGTGCAAACTACAATTCCAAGGCTCTTGGTGCTATTTCAAGTCATGTGGATGAACACATGTTTAGACTTGTTTTAAACCAAAATATAGCAAAGAAAGCACTGGGATATTTTGCAAGCTCACTGTGAGGGTGATGATAGTGTCAAAGCCACTAGGTTGAGAATTCTCATGACCAAGTTTGAAAACTTGAGGATGAATGAGTCTCGAGGACATAAAAAGTTATTACTGCTAGAATAAGAGAAATTTCAAATGAATGTCTCTCACTTGGTGAGCCTATTTCAAATGCTAGATTAGTATGCAAAATGTTAAGGACTCATCACGATAAGTTCAACATTAAAATAGGCGCCATTGAAGAAGCAAATGACACCGCAACCATGGCTCTAGATACTCTTGTGGGTAAGCTAACCATGTTTGAAATGAACATCTCTATTCAAAGAACAACATAAAGCCGAAAGTGTTGCTCTTGCTTCGCTCTTTCTAAAGCATCATCAATTCCAAAAGAAATTGAGGAAATCTCAAATGAAATTGATATTTCAAACTTGGAAAATGAAGATGTTGCTCTTTTGACTAAAAAATTTACTTCTTTTCTTAAAAATAAAAGAGACAACAAATTTCCTTCTAAGAAACCAACTAATTTTGATAAATCAAAAGAGGATAATGAAAGTTCTTTCAAGAAACCCACTAGTTTTTCTAAAAATAGATCGACACAGTTCGAGTGTAGGGCTGTAAAGGGTTTGGGCATTATGCAAATGAATGTGCCAATACTCTACGAAGAAAAAGGGGATGAGCCTAAGTGCTACCCTTAGTGATAGTGAGGACGAAGATGAATCGCAAAACTTAGCAATTATGGAAATCTCGCCTCCAAATCATGAACATCAATCTGATGTAGCTTCAGATGTTATCACATCTACTATCACATCTTACGAATCTTTTATAAGCTGTTATACCTCTTATTTCGCCGAAACGAAGTACGAAAATAAAGAAGAAGAGAATGAAGACTATAACGAGCTCTTTGGATGCCTATCTTTGAACTATATGCCGATTGGGAAAAGCGTGTTGAAAAGATTCTTTGTCTTTGAAAAGGTAAGCGAAAAACTCTCTAATGAACTATCTAAAGTTAAAGATGAACCGACAAGTGTATCCATTGAAAATGATAACCAAAAAGATTCTATAGCCAAACTTGAAGTCATGCTCACTAAACGTGACATTGAGCTTGAGAAAACAAAAGCTGAACTCACAGAGGCCAAGAAAACTTTTGAAAAACGAGAATCTTGGAAAGGCAACTCTTGATGAGATTCTCAAAGTGAGCAAGTTTTCAAAAACGAGGTCTTGGTTTTGAATCGAATTTTTTGAGAGAGGGAGAAAGTAGTTCCTCAAAACCTAAAACTTTTCCAATCAAAAATCATCAACCAAAAGGAAAAGATTTGTGTGCCATTCTTGCTTCTTACCGAGGTCATATAAGACCATTCATTTACAAGAGGATTCGTGATGCAGGGAAAGATGTTCCTCGGATGAGTGAACGAATGCTATCACATCACAACTCACATCGCCAAAACACAGTCGGTTCGTATGGGTTGAAAAGAAAAACTTGGAATGCAAAGTAGTGATTACCTCCCTCAAGAGCAGCATTGCTAGCTCTTGGTACTTCGATAGTGGGTGCTCAAGGCACATGACAGGTAATGCCGAATTTCTCACTGATTACGTCACTATCGAAAGGAGGGAATGTAAATTATGGGGGAGGGGCACAAGGTAAGATTGTTGGAAAAGGTACTTTATGTGTAAATGACATGCCCAAGTTGAAAAATGTTTATCATGTAGAAGGACTGAAAGCTAATTTGATTAGTATAAGTCAACTATGTGATGACAATTTGCATGTCAATTTTGACAAAAATGAATGTAAAGTGTTTGATAACACTAATAAATGTACGTTCACCGGAGTAAGGTCTCGGGATAATTGTTACAAGTTTGGTGACAATTTGTCCCGCCTTAGCTCTAAAACTAATGAACTTGAATTGTGGCACCAAAAATTAGGGCATGCTAGCTATAGGAAAATAGAAGAACTAGTTAAGTTTGATCTTTGTTAAACACTTGCCTAAGCTCGACTTTAAACAACCTAGTTTGTGTGGTCCATGTCGAAGGGGAAGCAAACCAAAGCTTCTCATCCAAAAGTGGATCAAAGTTCCACGTTTGAAATTTTAGAATTAATACATGCGATCTTATGGGACCAATTGAGGTTGAAAGCTTAGGTAAAAGAAATATTCATTTGTACGTGTAGATGATTTTTCTAGGTATACTTGGGTGCTCTATTTAAAAAGAAAAATCGAAGCACTCGAAGTATTTAAAGTATGGTATAAAAAGGTGAAAAACTTGTATGGGAAGAAAGTAATCAAAATTAAGTCCGACCATGGGCCGAATATGAGAACACATTGTTCTCAAAGTTTTGTGATTCCAAAGGAATCACCCATGATTTTTCAGCCCCTAAAACTCCTCAACAAAATGGAGTTGCGAAAGAAAAAAATCGTACGTTACAAGAGATGGCCCGTGTAATGCTTAGCTCTAAGAACATCTCTAAACGATTTTGGGTGAAGCTCTTAACACCTGCATGTCATATAGGAAACGAGTTTATCTTAGGGTTGGATCAACCGCTGACCCCTTATGAAATACTCCTAGGTAAAAAACCTACTCTCAAGTACTTTCATGTCTTTGGATGCATATGCTATGTTCTAAATGATAGAGATTATCTATCTAAATTTGATTCCAAGAGTGACAAAGTTTGTTTTTCTTGGTTATTCCACAAATAGTCGTGCATATAGGGTTTACAACCTAAGAACTAAAAGCATTATGGAATCAATAAATGTTACATTTGATGATACTGGCGACCTAAATATAAAATCTCTTGAAGATGATGTCTCGGATTGTATAGAGACAATGCGGGAAACTCGAGAATCAAACGAACAGATCTGACAAAATGGATGCGGAAAGCAGATGCGAGGTACTAATGCAAGCACATCATCACCTACATCAGAGCAAACAAAATGCAGTCTTTGAATCGAAGATTACGAATGTGAAGAAGAAAAGTTAGATAGAACTAAAGACATACCCAGCGAGTGCAAAGAATCACCCAATATCTCAAGTAGTGGGTGATGTAAACGAAAAAATTAGCACAAGGGAGAAGCCTGGGGTCAACTACCGTGAGTTGGCTGGGCTACGCTGCGTTGAATCTCAAGTAAACAAGGCTAGTTCATGCTGTTTTGTTTCTAATATTGAACCAAAGAATGTTGTAGAAGCCATGAAAGATGATAATTGGATTATTGCCATGCAAGAAGAACTAAATCAATTTGAGAAAAATGAAGTATGGACTTTAGTTCCTAGGCCTATAGGGGAAATGTAATAGGAACCAAGTGGATCTATAAGAACAAAACCGATGAAAATGGTCAAATTACCAGAAATAAAGCTAGGCTTGTAGCCCAAGGTTACACCCAGTAGAAGGAATAGATTTTGAAGAAACTTTTGCTCCTGTTGCTAGGATAGAATCTATTAGACTTTTACTTGCCATTGCTTGTTACTTGGACATCACTTTACATCAAATGGATGTTAAAAGTGCCTTCTTGAATGGTGTCCTAAATGAAGAAGCCTATGTTGAACAACCTAAGGGCTTCACTGATCCCCACTTTCTGATCATGTTTATAAGCTTAAAAAGGCCCTATATGGATTAAAACAAGCCCCTAGAGCTTGGTATGGGAGGCTAACTCGAACATCTCATACAAATGGGATTTAAGAGAGGTGAGGTAGATAAAACCTTATTTATTTTAAAAGAAAATGTAGGTATATTAGTGGCCCAAATTTATGTTGATGACATTGTATTTGGATCATCTTCCAAAGATATGTTAGACTACTTTGTCACAAGTATGACCACCACCTTTGAAATGAGCATGGTTGGTGAATTAACCTACTTTCTAGGACTTCAAATAAAACAAAATAAGGAAGGAATTTTTATATCTCAAAGTAAATATGCCAAAAACTTGGTTAAAATTCTCTCTTGACAATGCCTCTCACTTTAAAACTCCTATGGGATCGTCTCAAAAGTTGTGCAAAGATGAAAATGGTGAGGATGTTGACCCCACCTTATATAGAAGCATGATTGGAAGCTTGTTGTACCTTTCAGCAAGTCGTCCAGACATCATGTTTAGTGTTTGCTTGTGTGCTAGATATCAAGCTTGCCCCAAATTATCCCACCTTAAAGCTGTAAAAAGAATTATTAGATATGTAGGTGGAACTATCAATTTAGGGCTAAGCTATACTCGAGAAACCAATACAAATCTGGTAGGTTTCAGTGATTCTGATTGGGCAGGCAACACTGATGATAGAAAAAGCACTACTGGAGGTTGCTTTTATCTTGGAAATAACTTAGTATCTTGGTATAGTAGAAAACAAAAGCGTGTATCCCTTTCTCTTTGCCCGAGTCGGGAATATATGTGTTTGTAGGGAGTTGTTGTTCTCAACTTCTTTGGATGAATCGGATGATTAAAGATTATGGTCTTACAAGTAAAATCCTAACTGTTTTTGTGATAATCTAAGTGCCATAGAAATATCAAAAAATCTGTTCAACACTCTCGAACTAAACATATTGACATTAGACATCATTTTATTCGTGATCTTGTTGAGCAAAAATTATTAGCATGGAATCAATTAGCACCGAAAAACGGTTGGGCGACATTTTCACCAAAGCCCTTGATTTTCGAGATTTTCTACTCTAAGGAAATCTCCGAGTTTATGTGCAATATAATGATGTGATCCCCGTGTGATCACATCATAACTAACACATGTACTTTACAATTCTAACAAAAAAAAAAAAAAAAAAAAAAAAAAAAAAAAAAATTTTTGCATGATTTATCTCAGTGTGGTCACTTGTATTACATCCTTGTTGTGTTTCCTCTCTGAATTGTGAATCCTTCTTATATAGTAGTCAACAACTGTTGACTCTAACATTATCTTACTAGATGTCTCTTGGTGGGTGCAAAAATAAAAAAAAAATGTGGTTGGGAAACAGCTACTCCACTCATGGTATGAAGTCATTTCAATGTGATCAAAATGACTTCAAGAGAAAGTTTGAATCAAATTGATAAGATCATTCGAAAAAGGGCTATCCATGTGATTAAGAAGAGTGAAAGCTACCCATAAAATATTTTTCCACGAAAAAATTGTATGTGGAAGCATTCTAGAGGCCAAGCAAGACAAGATTCTGATTCATTGACTTTCTTAGAGGAAATGCGTACCTTGATGTAATCACATACTATGCCACACACATACTGAGATTTATCCTTCACATTTGTGCAAAGTATGCATAATTAGTTTGTAGATATTTTTTTCGTCTTCCTGGCTCTTGGTGAAAATCTCAATCAAATGCTTTTTTTTTTTTTATCTCAAATGAATTTGTGTTAAATTAATTTTATGCTCAACGAAATTACCTAAAATTTTTTAATGTCCACATATTTAGGGGGAGTTTAAGTCTGTGATTTTTTTTAATCTATGGTATTTACTCTATCTAAATCTTTGATTTTTATCCTTATCTTCTATCTTTATCATCTTAATCTCCAAAGTAGTGAAGAAGTCTCAAATAATGCCATGTATTCTAACCGGCCAAAAGGGAATTAGGGTAGTTCAGTTCAATTGTAACTAAAACTCAATTAAGTACCCTAAGCCTACTAGGAGTTAATGATGTGCTATCACATCAAATAAATACCCTCTCTCCCTTCTTAATAAACCCTCACCGGCTTTAAGCAAACAAAACCCTTAGAAATTCCTTTCATTCGCCCTTTTTGTCTCTCTGATCATGGCATCCCCGTCGAACCCCCCTTCTCCTACTACCGACCGCTCGCCGCCTCCATCTCCGGTGGCTCCAACCGATACCTCGGTAGAACTGTTCGTAGACACCGAAGCTTCACCTGTGTCAATGTCGCTTCCCGGTGCTCAAGACAATGCCATAGATGCTGACAATCCAGGGGATTTGAAGTCAGTAGGTGCAATGGTTGGGCTAGCTCGTGGCCCCAACTGGTCCTTGCGACAGAAAGGTTTTTCTCCAAACATGGGGGAATATACTCCTAAGGTACGCCCTAACATGGCCGAACCTGATTTTATTGAAGATGATGATGAGGAGTTTGATCCTTGTTGATCTCAAAAGAAAGAGAGGAAAAGCAAAATCTAGTGGGTGCGGAAGCTCGTCGGGTAAGCCTATGTCTCGAAGAGAAAGTATGAGTGTGGGTTAACGGTTTATTCAAGTGATTACTGTGAAGAGGACTCGATGAAGAAGATGTGGAAGCATACCAAGTGGTGTCAAGAAGGTCTCAATCTGTAGAGGTTGAGGAGTTGAAAGAAGGCGAGGATATTATTGAGTGCATTAATCAGGATTTGGGAGATGCCTTCCCAATTGTGACGCCTGAGGATCTTCAAGCTAGAAGGATGGCCTTTTCTCAATTGTCCCCTGATCGTGATGCCCCAGATGTTACTGCATCTCAAATCCCATCTCCTCATGCTAACTCCCCTCAAGCTAGATCTTCTCGGGAAATTGGTACTCGGGAGTTCATTCTGGAACAGGATGAAGTTGAAGAAGGTGCGAGGATGAACATATTCCCCTGCAAGCTCTTTTGGATTTGCAGAAAGGGAAGGGCAAAATGAGGCAAGCAAAGGTCAAGGCTGCTAGTTCTATATCTGCACAAGCGTCTGACATTGGTTCAGACGATGATGAAGCCGAGGATGATACCTTTAAGCTTGGGAGAGATGAGCTAGAAACGAGAGAAAAGGGATCTTTGCTGATGTAATCACATCTAGACCCTCACCTAGAAGGAGCTTGAGACTTTCTGGTCCCTCCAAAGCTGATATGCCTAAGCCAAGGCATACCCCAAGTCCTAAGTCCACTCCAAGAAAGGTAAGCTCCCTCTCACCTGAAAAATTTATGTCTAAGTCTGTGAAGGAGAGATTCGAGTTCTTTAGGAAAAAGGGTTTCTTGGTGGAAAGGGTTATTGACCATACCTTTGAGGATGTTGGTATGAAACGATATTTAGAGGAAAAAGGCCTGCTCTTTTCTGTGTCTTATCCAAACAACTACTATCCTTCGCTTGTAAGTGAGTTTTATGCGGGTTTAGTTCAGGCTATTCAAGACCCTAGAGATGTTGGGTTTGAAAAGGTCAAAGTTCGTGGCACTCTCATTAATTTTTCTCCTGCCTTGATTAACATCTTTCTTCATGCTCCCAGTCCTCACATCCTCCCTCCTATGGCTCATAAGGATGAAATTGCCAATACCATAACAAATGGCCTTGATCCTTCGTGGCACTCTCAGTTCAAGTGCACAATGCTTACTTCTTTGTGTAGCTTCTTGTTTAAAATTTCTACTTTTAATTGGAAGCCCTCCTCAAATAAAAACATTGTCACTGTGTCACATGCTGATTTGATTCATAGGATATTCACTGGTCAAGTTTTTAATCTTGGTGAAGTGATATTTGGGAGTATAGTACGGTTCGCGAGAGAAGGAGTTGCCATCGATCTTCCTTTTCCTTGTTTAATAACCGAGTCCATGTGTGAGGCAAGGGGTTGAAATATTACGTTACGATCGTATTTGTGAAAAGATTGAACCATTTGGCATTCAACCTGTGTTAGAGTGCACTAGACGCACCGTCGACTTGCTGTAGCTTTTCACGATGACCCGGTTATCGATGCACAAGATGGTGATGAAGATGAGCACGGCGATGCTAGTGAAGATGAGCCTACATCTCCACTCTCACAAGATGATCAAGTTCAAATGGTGACCGATGAAATTAAGTTTTGGAGAAAACAATGCTTCTCTATAGGGTGCAATTCAAGGAAATGGCCACGAGAAGGAACAAGATGCTAGCTTATCGTGAACGTCTTTACGGTCAAAAGGGGGAGCAAGCTCGAAGCAATATTTACGAGAGATATAAGTTACGATTTCGGTGGGAACTTCTAGCAAAAACACAAGCAGAAGTAGAAGGAAGGCAAGGGCAAGGCTGGGATCGTGGCGTCAATGATGATTGAAGCTTTTTACTTTTATCGTATGGTTATGTTTTAAAAACAGTTTTTAATTTCTTGCTTCTTAGGAACAATGGTTTTTTGCTTTGCTTGGTTTAGTTTGTTTTGGACACATTTTGGACATGGTGCTTTATGTTTTTTTTTTGCTAGTATTTAGGGGGAGCATTCGAGCTCTCCATTTCGTATCTTGGGTTTACGAATTTTTACCTTATTTAATTATGGTTTATATATTGTGCTTGAGATTTATTTTTGAACAGAAAGCAACAAAACAGGGGGAGATTGAAAGTGTGGTAGCATCACACTTAGCCAAGTCAAAAGGTTGACTTAATTATGTTTTGTTACTTTCTTTTATATTTTAATTATGTAAATATTTTTATTTATGTTCACTAACCTATTAACCGAAAATCTACTTGTGTTTAGTATTGTTTGGTTGTTTTATAGGACTCTCAAGGATAAGGATTAGAGTTAGAGGAGATTGAGGATCAAGCTCTTCTTCAATGATTATCCTTACCCATTAACCGTGTTCTACTTGGCTATAAATACAAGACCCAAAGTCAGTTCATACACACGGAAATATACACTCTGAAAGGCTGAAGAAATATAGACTTGAGAGGAGTGTTTTTGTGAGAGAGTTCTCTTTGATTATTTTGTTATTCTCTTATTGTAATCGTTTTCAACATTGTTTTTAATAAGAGAAGTTTATTGTCTCTGACATATTGCTTTGTAGATAAGTGTTAATTCGTTTTCCATTTCTTTTCTATTTTATTATTCCGCTGCATTTCACTGTTGTGCTAGTGCTGGTGCGATAGCATCAGGACTCACATCAGTCCTCTGTGCACTTCCTAGCCGCTCCATTTCTTTCATAGTTTCAGTTGCTTATCAATCGATTCGCTCATATATTGTGGTTGATTGTGTTTTTAAAGATCCGTTTGTTTGGGAAAAAATGTTTTTCGAAAAATGTTATCTCCATTTTTCGATGTTTGGTTCCATCGAAAAATAAAGTCAATGAAAATTGGTTTGTTTTCTAAGGAAAATAACTTCCGAATTTCTCGTACTCAAAACATTTTTCGAAAAAATGTTTATTAACACCACTACCCACATTTTTCGGTGTTTGATTCTTTTTTTTTTTTAGATTTCGAATGGCTACAGCCAACACTTAGTTGCAGCGCCCTTGCAAATAAAAATCAGACAACAATATGTAAAAATGTGTTATGTATGATGTTAAAAAAAAAAAAGTTAAAAAAAAAAAAAGTTAACATTCTTAATGTATGATTTATGTTGGAATATTTGATTCATGTGGTATGAAGTTCATAGCATATGACCTTGAATGGTCATTGGGCTTGAACTGAATTTGGCAAAAAGGGGAAAAATCACGTCTGAAGCACTGCGAGGGAGGGCGGCCGCGCTAAGGCCAAGAGCGGCCGCGCTTAATGGCCGAGACCTCACCATATTTTGCTGGGGCTTAGCGCGGTCGCGCCACTCTCAAGGGCGGCTGCGCTCATGACGGGTTTTGACTTTTCTGGGCCGAATTGTAGCGGGTTTTTAGGTCATATTAAGACTTTAAAACCTAATTTACCCCATGTATAAATACTCTCTTCCTCCCAGCCGTTTTGGTACATGAATTATTGAAGAGAAAACAATTCTCTTGCTTCAATTCATTGTTCAATTACTCCCCGTTTATAGAGATTCGTTCGTGAGATTCAAGGCGACTGAGATAGGACCGCCGGTGATTACCTACCTGTGTGCTGCTTTGTGGTACGTAATCCGTGATCGTTTTTTTAGGTGTTAGTGCCCTAGGCCTATAGGGATAGACCTTTATGTAATGTCATTGTTCATTTATATATGAGATTGCTTCTTTGATTGTTATATATGTTTGCATGTTTATTTATAATAATCGTGTCCCTAGTACTTATGAAGCACTAGTATGAAGTCTAATGGATAATCATGTGATGATTATATGCATAGAGATGCACATTAGATTCATGGGTACTTGTTAGAGAACAAGGTACTGGACTTGACCCATTATGAGATTTATGTCATGGTCAAATGTCATAATTAAATCTCATATAGTCATATCATTGATATCCTTTGACCTGAGATTATCATCGTCTTCCGCTTGATGAATATCATGTTTGATATAGTTTAACGTTGTCTTTAACCGGATGACAATAAGGGCTATCATTGGCATGGTATGATTCTTGTTGGGAAGAATGATAAGTCAAGATGGAAATTGTCCCTCGTAAAGAGAGATGTTTGCTAGGCCACTCGTAAGTAAGATTGATGTAGTGCATGGCCATGCCCGAATGAATTAATGTGATTAATATCATTCGATTAATCAATTTACTTGGTAACGAGAAAGCATTGAACAATATGAGTTGACGTGGACCATGACTCATGTTCAATATAACATCGTGTGACAATGGGATTGTGATATGTTCTATGTAGGAAAAATCGAACTTGATATTATACTATTTGGGTAGGCATGATGGCTTGCTAGAGTCCGCTCATGTCTTATGAGGATCGATGTGATCGGACTCATTGCCAACATAGTATGGTCCTATGGGGTCACACGCATCGAACGAATTGTCAAAAATGAAGAAAATGGGTTTTACGTGCTCGAGGGACGACTCGTCCCCACATTTGAACCAAGTCGTGCCTTATGAAGGGACGCCAGGTTCAGTGGGGGTGTCCTGAGGGACGACTCGTGCTCTTGGGCACGAGTCGTGCCCAAAGGGACGACTCGTCCCGTGAGCAAAGCCAAGTCGTGCCTCTTGCAGGGACGCCAGGATCAGTGGGTGGTGCAGAGGGGACGACTCGTGCCCTGGGGGACGAGTCGTCCCGTCGGGCCTGGACTGATACGTAAATGACCTAATTTTAGGGTTTTCGCAAGGGGCTTTTATTTGTAACGTATAAATAGTTTCCCCTGATTGCCCTAGCCGTCATTAGAACGTTTTGGCTTGAGAGAAACACTAAGAGTGAGAGATTTCAATTGAGAATTGAGAATCAAACACCACCAAATCCATTGTTCTTCATTGATTGAAAGGTGTTTCAATCAATAGGATCTAGCAATCCTCCTAGAAGAGTTCTAGGGTTCGTTCATCGCGTGGATACACATAGAGGATCTTCGCTCGTCAAGATCTTTGGTTCGTGATTCCCGTTCGTTCATCAAGGATTAACAAGGTCATTCAATCTGGAGTTGGGTCAAGTTTATCAAAGGCAAAAGCATTCAAGGTTGGTATTTCTATTTCATCTTTCTTAATTATTCATCTAGAACGGATTCTAGGGCTTGGGGTTTTTCGAGTTATTGCTTATTCCGCTGCGCATGGACCCTCGAAACCCTACAGTGGTATCAGAGCCCCGTTCATGATGCTTAGTTAGATAATCATGATAATTATGTAATATGATTATATGAATTTTCATGATGTGCATGATCTAGAATATGAAATTGTATGAGTTTTACTTGTGAAGTAATTGTATATATAGATATACCATGATTATGAAATTGTAATATATGATTAATATGATTAATCTAAATTATGGGATGTCAATTTCATTAATATGATTAATGTGATTAATCTAGGATATTTGTGAAGTGTTACTTAGTATATTGGCTGGACACCAAAACCTTTCCCGCAGGCACTTCGATGGAAGTGTGGGATAAATTTGGAGCACGTGGCCGCGTACTAGTAATTACTGATCAAATGTGATATGTGTTACATCATTCCATGTTCATAATTATGCTCATATAGTTTTCATGAATCAACCTTGGGATGTAATTGATAAGCATGAAAAAAATTGAACCTTCTTTGTAATTTGAGTTTGTTTATGCCACCCATGTTTAAACACTTGTGAGTACACGGGTAGTTTTGTGTAGGCTCGCCATAGCGAGGTACATTGATTCTATCTTTGTATGATCAAGATGAGCAAATAGTGATTGCTATACGTTTAACATGGTTGAACTCAATTAGGCTATCAAAACGGTTTTGGGCCTAAGGCATAAGATGAGATTGAAACATGTGACATATGATGTCTATAATCTCATAATGATCTAAGAGTCATATATAGATATGATTGATAAATGTTATCTACCTTTTTAGTTTAATTTTGAGCAGTCGTGCCATAGCCGACTTGAAATTAAATTAAAGTTGGGTCTTAGCCTGTTAAATTATATTATACATGTTTGTATAAGAAGGTTATGTAATTTAGTGGGAGTATTTATGAAATACGTTAATTAATCTCTTAAATGAATTGGTACTTATATGTGTTCATATCTTGTTGCATATCTTTGTAGATCAATGGCTGTAAACAATAATCAAAACATGCCATCGCGATCGGTCCTTGAGAAGGACAAGTTAGAGGAGAATGGCAATAACTATGTGGATTGGATCCGCGGTTTGGGAATTGTTCTCAAACGGGAAAGGAAGTTGTACATTCTCGATGGACCCGTTCCACCCGAGCCACTGCTAATGCAACTAAAGCGGAAAGGGACCAACATAAGAAGCATATGGATGATTCTATTGATGTTGGTTGCACGATGCTTGCTACCATGTGTAAGGCTCTTGAAGGACCTTGTACACATGGAAGCCTATGATTTGGGAAATCATTTGAAGGAAATGTTCCGATTGCAAGCACGTACGGAAAAGGTTTGACACTATGAAGGCTCTTCATTCATGCAAGATGATTGAAGGACAACCTGTTGGGCCTCATGTGTTGAAGATGAAGGGTCACCTCGAACACCTTGAGAGGCTTGGGTATCCTATCCAGTTAGAGGCGCTACGGATATGATATTGCATTCACTCCACGAGAGTTATAATCAGTTTGTTCGAATTATAACATGAATGGGATGAATAAATCTCTGTCTGAATTGCATGGGATGCTAAAGAATGCGGAGAACAATATTACCAAGAAAACCAATCAAGTGTTGATGGTGAATAAAGGAAAGGGGTTCAAAAACAAGGGTAAAGCAAAAGTTGCTAAACCGGAGGCAAAGGTTGCCGTTCGGCGAGAAGCCTAAACCCAAATCCCAAAAGGATGCGGTGTGCTACCATTGCAAGGAAGCTGGGCATTGGACGCGTAATCGCAAGCTTTATCGGGAAGGGCGAAGAAGAAGGGCAATGAGATTGCCATGACTTCAAGTATCTATGTGATAGATATTTTACTTTCTACCTCTAGTTCTTGGGTATTAGATACCGGATGTGGATCTCACATTTGCCTAAATGTGCAGGGACTAAAGAATAGAAGGTTGCTCAAAGAGGGTGAAGTAGATCTACGGGTTGGAAATGGAGCAAGAGTTCTTTGCATTGGCCGTAGGAACTTACGAAGTCACTTTACCAAGCGGATTAATTTTAGTTTTAAATAAGCTGTTATTATGTTCCGGATTTGGCGAAACATTATTTCTATTTCATGTTTAGACAAATGAGGGTTACAATTTTCTTATTGCGAATAAGAAATTTTCAATTTATTTGAATGACATGCTTTATTGTGTTGCTCATTCTTTTAATGGCCTTTATGTCTTGGATGTTGAGAATAATGTTGATAATGTCTATCATGTTAGTAAGAAATCCAAACCAAATAATGTGAATGACACATATAAATGGCATTGCCGTCTTGGGCACATAAACGAGAAACGCATCTCTAAACTCCATAAAGATGGATATTTAGACTCATATGATTATGAATCATATGATGTTTGCGAGTCTTGTTTATTGGGCAAGATGACTAAAGCACCTTTTACTAAGAGTAGTGAAAGGGCTAGTGATTTGTTGGCTCTAGTACATACTGATGTATGTGGACCAATGAATAGCATTGCTAGGGGAGGATTTCGATACTTCATAACGTTCACTGATGACTTATCAAGATATGACTATGTCTATCTGATGAAGTACAAAAGTGAAGCATTTGAGATATTTAGAATATTTCAAAGTGAAGTACAAAATCAACTTGGCAAAACTATTAAAACGCTTCGATCCGATCGAGGTGGTGAATATTTGAGCCAAGAATTTGACGATCATCTGAAAAGTTGTGGAATTGTTTCAGAACTTACTCCACCCGGAACACCACAATGGAATGGTGTGTCCGAGAGGAGAAATCGAACTCTATTAGATATGGTTCGATCGATGATGAGTCAAGTGAACTTTCCTATATCTTTTTGGGGACATGCACTGGAAACAGCCGCTTTCACACTTAACAAAGTCCCTACTAAATCGGCTCCTAAAACCCCACATGAGATGTGGTATGGAAGAAAGCCTAGCTTATCTTTCATGAAGATTTGGGGATGTGAGGCTTATGTAAAGAAATTGGTTTCTGAACATAAACTTGCACCTAGATCTGATAAATGTATTTTCGTTGGTTATCCTAAGGAAACGAAAGGATATCAATTTTACAACCAATCCGAGAACAAAGTGTTTGTTGCTCGAAACGGTGTCTTTCTAGAGAAAGAGTTTCTCTCTAAAGAAACTAGTGGGAGTAAAATTGATCTTGAAGAAATTCAAAGAACACGAAAATGACATAGAGCCGATAGTAGAGACGGAACCAAATTCACAGTTTGTTGTGGAACCGGTTCAAGATACACAAGTTCTTCGCGAGATCGGATAGGATACGATCCGAACACGAGAGATATGGATTTCTCATGACGGAAAGTAATGAAGTAGAAATCATTGAGAATGATGAACCTACTTCCTATCGAGGCGATGTCAGCTCTGATTCGGACAGTGGCTGGGAGCCATGGAATCCGAGATCAAATCCATGTACGATAATCAAGTTTGGAACTTGATTGATCCACCCGAAGGTGTAAAAACCATAGGAGTGCGAAGTGGGTTTTCAAAAAGAAAACCGACATGGATGGGGAGGTACATACTTATAAGGCTAGGCTAGTTGCTAAGGGGTATAGGCGGATTCATGGCATTGACTATGATGAAACCTTTTCGCCCGTAGCAATGCTTAAGTCTATTAGAATCCTAATTGCCATAGCGCATATTACGACTATGAGATATGACAAATGGACGTCAAAACCGCGTTTCTTAACGGAAACCTACTTGAGGATGTATACATGATACGGCTGAAGGGTTTGTCGATCCAAAGGATTCTAACAAAGTGTGTAAGTTGCGAAGATCCATTTATGGATTGAAGCAAGCTTCCGGAGCTGGAATCTACGTTTTGATGAATCAGTCAAAGAGTTTGGCTTCATCAAAAACGAAGATGAACCTTGTGTATACAAGAAGATAAGTGGGAGCATAGTGCTATTTCTGGTATTGTATGTCGATGACATCTTGCTCATTGGAAACAATGTTCCTGCACTTGAGACTGTAAAGTCCTGGTTAGGAAAATGTTTCTCAATGAAAGATATGGGTGAGGCGGCTTATATCCTTGGTATCAAGATCTATAGAGATAGATCAAGAAGGATGATTGGTTTGAGTCGGAAGTACATATATTGACAAGGTCCTTAGAAGATTAAGCATGGAAAATTCTAAGAGAGGATACTTGCCAATGGGACATGGCATTACTCTTAGCAAGACTCATTGTCCTAAGACAAATGATGAGCGAAAGAGGATGAGTGACATACCATATGCTTCGGAAATTGGGTCTATCATGTATGCCATGTTATGTACTAGACCTGATGTCTCGTACGCTCTAAGCGCAACGAGTAGATACCGGTCGATCTGGTGAGAACCATTGGATAGGCTGTCAAGAATATCCTTAAGTACTTGAGAAGGACTAAGGATGTATTCTTGGTATTTGGAGGAATGGAAGATGATCTGGTTGTAAAGGGTTACACGATGCAAGCTTCCAAACCGACAAAGATGACTATAGATCGCGATGCAGTTTTGTGTTTATGCTAAATGGAGGTGCTTGTTTGTTGGAAGAGTTCCAAGCGAGCAGCATTGCTGATTCTACAACAGAAGCCGAATACATAGCAGCATCAGATGCGGCTAAGGAGGCGGTTTGGATCAAGAAGTTCGTTAGTGACTTAGAAGTCGTTCCGAGTATCACTAACCCGATAGAGCTGTTCTGTGACAACTATGGTGCTATTGCCCAAGCAAAAGAACCAAGGTCACATCAGCGATCCAAACACATTTTGAGACGCTTCCACCTCATTCGAGAAATCTGTGAAAGGGAGGACGTCAAGATATGCAAGGTACCAACGGATGACAACATTTCGGACCCTCTCACCAAGCCTTTACCACAAGCTAAACATGATGGTCATGTTAGGTCCATGGGTATAAGATACATGAATGATTGGGCCTAGTGCAAGTGGGAGACTGTAGGTGTTAGTGTCCTAGGCCTATAGGGATAGACCTTTATGTAATGTCATTGTTCATTTATATATGAGATTGCTTCTTTGATTGTTATATATGTTTGCATGTTTATTTATAATAATCGTGTCCCTAGTACTTATGAAGCACTAGTATGAAGTCTAATGGATAATCATGTGATGATTATATGCATAGAGATGCACATTAGATTCATGGGTACTTGTTAGAGAACAAGGTACTGGACTTGACCCATTATGAGATTTATGTCATGGTCAAATGTCATAATTAAATCTCATATAGTCATATCATTGATATCCTTTGACCTGAGATTATCATCGTCTTCCGCTTGATGAATATCATGTTTGATATAGTTTAACGTTGTCTTTAACCGGATGACAATAAGGGCTATCATTGGCATGGTATGATTCTTGTTGGGAAGAATGATAAGTCAAGATGGAAATTGTCCCTCGTAAAGAGAGATGTTTGCTAGGCCACTCGTAAGTAAGATTGATGTAGTGCATGGCCATGCCCGAATGAATTAATGTGATTAATATCATTCGATTAATCAATTTACTTGGTAACGAGAAAGCATTGAACAATATGAGTTGACGTGGACCATGACTCATGTTCAATATAACATCGTGTGACAATGGGATTGTGATATGTTCTATGTAGGAAAAATCGAACTTGATATTATACTATTTGGGTAGGCATGATGGCTTGCTAGAGTCCGCTCATGTCTTATGAGGATCGATGTGATCGGACTCATTGCCAACATAGTATGGTCCTATGGGGTCACACGAATCGAACGAAATGTCAAAAATGAAGAAAATGGGTTTTACGTGCTCGAGGGACGACTCGTCCCATGCGAACCAAGTCGTGCCTTATGAAGGACGCCGAGGTTCGGTGGGGTGTGTCCGAGGGACGGCTCGTGCTCTTGGGCACGAGTCGTGCCCCAAAGGGACGACTCGTCCGTGAGCAAAGCCAAGTCGTGCCTCTTGCGGGGACGCCGGGATCGATGGGTGGTGCGAGAGGGACGACTCGTGCCACTGGGGACGAGTCGTCCCGTCGGGTCCTGAGCGATACGTAAATGACCTAATTTTAGGGTTTTCGCAAGGGGCTTTTATTTGTAACGTATAAATAGTTGCCCCTGGTTGCCCTAGCCGTCATTAGAACGTTTTGGCTTGAGAGAAACACTAAGAGTGAGAGATTTCAATTGAGAATTGAGAATCAAACACCACCAAATCCATTGTTCTTCATTGATTGAAAGGTGTTTCAATCAATAGGATCTAGCAATCCTCCTAGAAGAGTTCTAGGGTTCGTTCATCGCGTGGATACACATAGAGGATCTTCGCTCGTCAAGATCTTTGGTTCGTGATTCCCGTTCGTTCATCAAGGATTAACAAGGTCATTCAATCTGGAGTTGGGTCAAGTTTATCAAAGGCAAAAGCATTCAAGGTTGGTATTTCTATTTCATCTTTCTTAATTATTCATCTAGAATGGATTCTAGGGCTTGGGGTTTTTCGAGTTATTGCTTATTCCGCTGCGCATGGACCCTCGAAACCCTACAGTTTTATCCTCGGAGAAATTTACCTGTACCTGAGTTGCACCAATTGGGGGCAATATTTTCTCTTAGGACAGTCTTCCTAAGGCGACTCGATCAAATCACAATAAGTTTTCTAACCGTTTGTTTTATTGTTTACATACTGTTTTCTGATCTGTTCCATTGCTTTCGGTTTTGCTATTGGCTTAATTGAGTACGTTCTTGACTTGATCAATAAATCTCCCTACTTGTTGATTAAATTGTTTGTTTAATGCTGTGGTGCTATAATTTAATTTCCAACGATCTAAGAGAAAATAGTTTTATTTGATCATGTACAAGTGGTTCCTCTAGCTCTCCCTTTAAGTCCCTAGTTGACACCTCCGATCTTAGGAGAAGTTCGGTGGCAAGAACTTCAAGCGTTGGTGCGAACGCATGAAGATGCAGTGTCAATTAAGGGCATGTACAGTATCTTGTCATCCAAATGTCCCGCTCGAATGGCGATGATCCGATTAGTGTGGCTATTTGTTAAAGCTGTGGAAGGAAGCGAGGATGATGTTGTTCGAGGATGCATTCTGTCAGCTTTGTCGAATGCACTCTTTGATGTTTATTGCTCTGCTCCTTTCACTGCTGCGTCACTGTGGGAATCGCTTCCCACGAAGTACAGCACCTATGACTCCGATGTGGAAAAGTACCAAGTGGGTAAGTTCCTGAATTATCATATGAGTGAGGGAAAGTCGGTTACCGACCAAGTGCACGAACTCCAAATCATTTTGCAATCACTCAAGGATGCTGACATGGGACTTCCTGATAAGTTCACTGTCATGGCTATTATTGAGAAGTTTCCTCGATCTTGAGGGAAATTCGGTATGACCCTCAAGCATCGTACTGGAAGCTTGACACTCAATGAGTTGATGAATGCAATTGCGATTCAGGAGGTGCATAATGGTAACCAACCGAGCGTATCTGTGGAGGCTGTTGCTAATATGGTAACTTGTAAAAGCAAGTTTAAAGGAAAAGGTGTGAAAACTCACTCTAAGGATAAAGAAAATCATGATAAACTTAAAGTTAAGAAAAATAACTTTAGAAAGCCAAAAGCAAAAGCGAAGCTATTTGGAATTGTGGAGAAGGTGGACACTTTTCTAGGGGACTTGCCTCGTCTAAGAAAGGAAAAGGACCACAAGGCTCTGCGATGACCATCCTGCTGTCAACATGGTGTTGGGTCCGAAGGATTATGATGATCGACTCGACGCACCTGGAGTTGACGCTCGACTGCAATGTTACAAAGTATGTAACTTCTTATACTGAAATCTTTACTGTCTATGAACCCAACGAGTGGCTAGTTGACACTGGGGCAAATGTGCACGTTTGTGCGATAAATTGCTATTTGTGTCTTACCGGCTGAGCGTGGTAGATCAAATGGACGATGGAGAACTCTAGTGCTTTGCAAAGGTGCTTGGGGCTGGGACGCGTGGACCTGAAGTTTCCTAATGGGCGCATTCTTACCTTGCATCGAGTGTATCACGTTCCTGATATTCGTCGCAACATTATTAGTGGTTCTAGTCTAGTTAGGGAAGGATTTGAGATTTCATTTAAATGTAATAAGGTCATAATTTTGAATTCTGGTAGTTTTGTGGGGAAAGGTTATTCCTCGGATGGTTTATTTAAAATTAGAGTTGAAAGCGATGTTTGTTCGCACAATAATTTTAGTTCTATTGATTATCTGTTTCTTATTCCATTGAATTTTCAAATGTTTGGCATGGTCATTTAGGACATATTAATTATGATTCTGTGAAAAGAATGATGAATTTAGATATTATTCCTAAACATGCTATTGATAAGAATTCTAAGTGTCATGTATGTGTTGAAGCTAAATCTACAAAAGGTCCGTTTAAGTCGGTTGTGAGAAATTACCTGAAATTCTAGATTTAGTTCATGCGATATTTGTGAATTTAATGGCGTGTTGACCAAAGACAAAAGAAATACTTTCTCACCTTTATTGATGATGCTAGTAAATACTTGTTATGTCCATTTGCTTAGTTCTAAGGATGAAGCATTAGATAAATTCATTATATTTAAGAATGAAGCGAAACACAAACCGGCAAGAAACTTAAACGGTTAAGGTCGATAGAGGAGGTGAATATGAGTCTAACCCCTTCATGTATTATTGCCAAGAAAACGGAATAGTACATGAAGAGACTCCTCCCTACACCCCTCAATCAAATGGTGTTCTTGAACGTAAGAATAGAACCCTTGCGATATGATTAACGGTTTACTCATAAGTTTTGGATCTGCCCAAATATATGTGGGGAGAGGCTTTGAATACGGCTTGCCATATTACGAATAGAGTCCCTCCTAAACATAGAAAGGAAAGTCCGTTTGAACTTTGAAGAGGTCGACAGGCTAGCCTGAAACACTTAAAAGTGTGGGGGTGCCTTGCAAAGGTACTTGTACCCGCACACAAAAGGAAAAAGCTTGGACCTAAAACTGTTGATGCTATCTTTATAGGTTATTCTGAAACAAGTTATGCATTGAGATTTCTTATTATAAAATCTGAAATTTCTGGCATAGATGTGAACTCTATAGTTGAGTTACGTGATGCAACATTTTTTGAGGATGTGTTTCCTATGAAGGACGGACTTCCTAAGGAATCTAACCCTACCCCTAATTCCATTCCTGCTCAAGTAGAGGAGCTGACAAATGTGGGGGTTGATTCTAGTGCAACTCATTCTGACGATGAGATTGAACCAAGAAGGAGCAAAAGGGCAAGGACCACCAAGGATTTTGGAAGTGATTTCATCACTTACAATGTCGAGGGTGATCCTCTAACCTTCAAAGCTGCTATGGCTACTTCTGATGCCAAGCAGTGGAAGGATGCTGTTAAGAGTGAGATGGATTCTATTGTCTCTATCTAATGGGACATGGGAATTGGTCGATCTCCCTCCTGGTTGTAGCACGATAGGATGTAAGTGGGTCTTCAAAAGGAAACTGAAACCGGATTGAACCGTTGACAAGTTTAAGGCTAGGTTAGTGGCTAAGGGATTCAAGCAAATGGAGGGAATAGACTGTTTCGATACCTATTGCCAGTTGCTAGAATGACTACAATCCGAATGCTTATCGCATTGGCCTCTGTATATGATCTTCCTATTCATTAGATGGATGTTAAGACCGCTTTCTTGCATGGCGATCTAGAGGAAGAAATTTATATGGATCAACCTGAAGGTTTTGAGGCCTCTGGCAATGAGAGAAAGGTTTGTAAACTTGTTAAGTCCTTGTATGGACTCAAACAAGCCCCTAAGCAATGGCATGAGAAATTTGATAAAATTGTCTCATCGTTTGACTTTGTTACTAATGAGTTTGATAAGTGTGTTTATAGCAAGAGTATTGGTGATAGTAGTATTGTCTTATGTACGTATGTCGATGATATTACATTTATTTGGAACGGATATGAGGATAACTAATACTACTAAGGAATTCTTGAAAAGTAAGTTTGAGATGAAGGATATGGGAGTAGCTAGTGTGATTCTTGGCCTTAAGTTGACTCGTTCAACTAGTGGCATAACCATATCGCAATCTCATTATACTTGAAAGTGTAATTGAGAAATTTGGTTATAAGAATTGCAAAGTAGCTAAGACTCCATATGATCCTTCATTTGCACTTACTAAGAATGAAAGTGGAGTCTGGAGTAAAGCTCGGTTGAGATATTCTCAAATTATTGGAAGTTTGATGTATCTTGCCAATTGTACTAGACCGGATATATCCTACTCGGTTACTAGGTTGGCTAGATATACTCAATGTCCAAGCAAAGCACATTGGGAAGCTCTTGATAGAGTTCTCAGTACTTGAAGGGAGCGATTTCCCTTGGGCTGCATTATAGAAGATATCATACGTTTCTTGAAGGATATAGTGATGCAAGGCTGGATCGCCTATAACTCAGGGAGTTATGGTGTACGGGGTATGTTTTTACCTTAGGCGGAGGCTGCGGTCGTACGGAGGTCGACCAAACAAACTCTGTTTTCTAGGTCTACATTTGAGGCCGAATTAGTTGCCCTTGACACTCTTTTGGATTGGAAGGCTGAATGGCTTCGAGGACTTATGTACGAGTTGCCCGTAGTCGGTAAGCCCGTGCTGTTATCTCTGTACATTGTGACAACAACGCCACAATTGAGAAGGCGAAAAGTGTCAAATACTGTTGTAAAACTAGGAGGCACATCCAAATTAGATTAAAATCTATAAGGGATATTGTGGCTCGGAAGGTGATAGTGTTGATTATGTTGGTACCAAGGATAACACGGTGATCCTTTAATCAAAGGGCTAGAATTTGCTCTAGTTCAAAAATCTAGGTTGGGGATGGGTGCGAACCCCGTCGATTCAAACGCGGTGGCAAACCCAATCTACTGAGTGGAGATCCCACAAAGGAGATTCAATGTGGTAATAACAAGGCTGTGGGGTGAGTCGGAGCACCTAATAATAGATTGACATGTTACATGTCTGAGTCTATCCCCTGAATCGCCTAGAGGTGCTCGTTCTTTGCTAATAAAGTAAAAGTTTGGAACTTTGAATGGGATCAAGTCTTTTAGACAAGATGCTAGCAGTACATCTTCTGAGATGCCCAGCTAAGTGAGTGTTATTGTTGGCCGCAACTAGAGGAATTTGTGTTATTCCTTGAAAGCACTCATGATAGAAGATCGGGACGTATGGCTTATAAGCGTCAAGTGTTCGATAGAGGGCCTATCATAGCTTTTGTCGTGTTTGTTACCAGCCAAAGGCCTCTACATCCAAAGGCATCGAATTGAAGACACCCGTTCATGCGGTCTGTGGAGGTTTGCGTTGGATAACATAGGTAGTGGTTCAAGCCGGAAGGTACCATTATTGAAAGCATGTCAATGGACAATCTGTACACGTCATATTTCTATAAACTTGTGGGGGATTGTTGGAATATTTGATTCATGTGGTATGAAGTTCATAGCATATGACCTTGAATGGCCATTGGGCTTGAACTGAATTTGGCAAAAAGGGGAAAAATCACGTCTGAAGCCTTTGCGAGGAGGCGGCGCGCTAAGGCCAAGAGCGGCCGCGCTTAATGGCCGAGACCTCACCATATTTTGCTGGGGCTTAGCGCGGTCGCGCCACTCTCAAGGGCGCCCGCGCTCATGACGGGTTTTGACTTTTCTGGGCCGAATTGTAGCGGGTTTTTAGGTCATATTAAGACTTTAAAACCTAATTTACCCCATGTATAAATACTCTCTTCCTTCCAGCCGTTTTGGTACATGAATTATTGAAGAGAAAAAAATTCTCTTGCTTCAATTCATTGTTCAATTACTCCCCGTTCATAGAGATTCGTTCGTGAGATTCAAGGCGACTGAGATAGGACCGCCGGTGATTACCTACCTGTGTGCTGCTTTGTGGTACGTAATCCGTGATCGTTTTATCCTCGGAAAAATTTGCACATGCACGAGTTGCACCAATTGGGGGCAATATTTTCTCTTAGGGCAGTCTTCCTAAGGCGACTCGATCAAATCACGATAAGTTTTCTAACCGTTTGTTTTATTGTTTTACATGCATTTTCCCGATCTGTTCCATTGCTTTCGATTTTGCTATTGGCTTAATTGGTACGTTCTTGACTTGATCAATAAATTCCCTACTGTTGATTAAATTGTTTGTTTAATCTGTGGTGCTATAATTTAATTTCCAACAATTTATATGTAATAATACTAAATAATTTACAACATCACATTTTAATACAAAAATGCATTGTTTTTACTCGTTCAAAATATTAATTTTGAATGAATATACTACGTTCGAATTAATACTTCCAGTTTGTTTTTTTATTAATTTAAATAAACTTTGAACAATAAATTTAATTCATTTTAGTTATTATAACAAAAAAAATATCATATAAAATAAATTTTGTTTTTTCTTAACATAATGAACTTGATGAATCTTGACTTTTTGATATATTCATATACTCCCTCCGTCCCATCAAAACTGATACTTATTTCCTTTTTAGTCCGCTCCACCAAAACTGATACTGTCCAAAATGGCAAAAGAATCTTCACTATTTATCCCACTCATTCTCTCTCCTATTTCACTTTTACACTCACAACATTCTCTCTCCTAACTATTTCTCCCACTCATTCTCTCTCCTATTTAATTCTTCATACTCACAACATTTTCTTTCACTTTTTCTCTCACTTACTTTTCCTTAATCCCCGTACCCAGAAATTTGATATCAATGTTGGTGAGACGAAGGGAGTATACACTTATACACAATATAATACAAACGAATGTACCACATATATACATATAACAAATACATACGGTGGAACTCCTAAAATGTCACCTACTCCTGTTGGAAAAAAGTGTGTTTTGAAGGAAATAATGAGTTATTTTCTTAATTTGTTATTTGTTAAAATGACAAATTGATTGTTGGATTGTGTTCTACTCCATGAGTACATTGAAATCATATATTCATTTGTTCAAAATGGTTGAGAATTGAATGAGATATGAAGGCTCAAAGTTAATGGGTTGGAATGGGTAAAATGTGGTTATCCCACATTGGAAAAAGATGAAAAAGTGGCTAAGTTTAAATACTCCTACACTTTGGTAGGGAGTAAGATTGTGGTACATAGAGGCTCTCTCTCGCGCACAGGTGCGCAGGGGGGGGTGCAAATCATGGACCGAATTAGGCTTCGGACTACCGAACTCATGTGCATGCGCGTCCTGCGGACACGAATGTAGCTCCGAAATTGCCGGTCCGCGCGAGCCCACTTTTTGCATTTTTTTTAAGAAAACTTGACCCAATATTTCTGGAGGTGAGGCGGGCGCCTGGACCTGGCTGAGGCGGGCGCCTCGACTCCAGTAGGTGAGACCCATTTGAACCACCAGTACGAGGCGGGCGCCTCGCGTTCCCCGAGGCGGGCGCACGGCCTCCGGTGGGCATGCGGGAAATTGTTTTTGCTTGTTTTGTAACGGCTCAAAAGTTTGTTAATGAAGGTGTAAATCCAACGACCATATAAGCGATCAAAGGGAGTTTATGAGCCAAATAATTATGCAATTATATTGAAATAATTGTATTAATTAAGAAAAATTAAACATGGTTTAATTTTCTGTTATCTCCTTGGATTATATAATGGCAAGAACACAACAAGAGAGATACACAGATTTTCCAGAATTCCTCTCCTCTTCCTCTTGTTGCATATTGAACAAATATTTTCCTTGGCCTCCTTGCATTGCATTCGTGGTGATAAAGTTCAAGCATCGACTTCAGTTCGCCGGAGGTCTAATTGTGCAACCACCGTCCGGTTACTCCGTTTCATCCTGGGAGGCAAGCGTTCCATAACAACTCAAGCACAACGTGGTGAGGGGGCGTAATTTGTCTTAAGGAGAGTGTGATTTCACACGACTCGGATTCCTCGACAAATCTTTTTCCTTATCTTTTCTTTTGTGTAATTTTGTTTTATTTAGTTTTCTACAATTTTCTATTATTGTGTAATAGTTATTCCAACAATCTTAAGACAAATTAGTTGGAAGGAAAACTATTTAAAACAGTGAACTAAACTTGTTTGTTTTGTTTCAGATGGCTACTCAATCAAACGTGGAAACCAACGGCAGGAACAACTCAGGAATCCTCGTGTGGAGGAAGCGCTTCGTGTGGAAACCAACTCTCGAAAGGGTGGTTGTCCAAAGCTGTTTCGAACCATCATGGTGAGAAAGGAAAAGTTTGTTGGCCAAGACTTTAAAAGATGGCAACAAAAGATGCTTTTCTATTTGACTACCTTGAACTTGGCGAGATTTCTTAAGGAAGATCCGCCACGGTTAGGTGAGAATGAGACGGATGGGCAAGCCATCTCGGCTCTTGATGCTTGGAAGCATTCCGAGTTTCTTTGCGAAATTACATCCTCAATGGATTGTCGGATACGCTATACAATGTGTATAGTGTTAAGAAAGCTACAAAGGAACTTTGGGAGTCCTTGGAATATAAATATAAGATCGATGACGCGGGCACAAAGAAATTCATTGTGGGCCGTTTTCTCGATTACAAAATGATGGACTCAAAAAGCTGTTAAAAGTCAAGTGGAAGAGTTGCAAATAATCATTCATGAAATTCATGCCGAAGGGATGGTAATTAGTGAAAACTTTCAAGTGGCGGCAATAATTGAAAAGTTGCCTCCCGCTTGGAAAGATTTCAAGAATTATCTTAAACATAAACGAAAAGAAATGAATGTTGAAGCGCTTGCTATTCGTCTTCGGATTGAGGAAGAGAATAGAATTGCGGAGAAGAAGTTGAATAATCTTCTTGTGGCGAAAGCCAATGTTGTGGAGCATGTTGATAGCTCCAGCCAATGGCAAGGCGATGGCAAAGCCAAAGGCAAGTTTGGTCCCAAAAGGGTGGTTCTAGTTTGAAGCGAAAGGGAGGAATCTCCAAGAAAAAGTTCGGTGGAACTTGTTACAATTGTGGCATTGTGGGCCACAAGTCTTCCGAGTGTAGGAAGCCAAAGAAACAAGCAAACATGGTGGATGTCATCTCGAATGAAGTTTAGATATGAATTTGGCGGCGGTAATTTCTGAGGTGAATTTGGTGGGTTCAAACCCAAATCAGTGGTGGATTGACACCGGTGCTACTAGACATGTTTGCTCAAACAAAGAAATGTTTAGTAGTTTTGAAGCCCTTGAAAATGGTGAGAAATTGTTCATGGGAAATTACGCCACCTCCGATGTGAAAGGTCAAGGAAAGGTGGTGCTGAAGTTGACTTAGGGAAAGAGTTGACTCTCAACAATGTGCTCTATGTGCCGAAATCCGGAAAAATGCGGTGTGGGATCGCTTTTGATTAAGCATGGCTTTCGTGTTGTGTTTGAATCCGATATGGTTACTTTGTCTAAAAGTGGAATGTTTGTAGGCAAAGGTTATGTTTGTGATGGTATGTTTAAGCTTAGTGCTATGGTTGTTAAAAGCAATGTAATGGCTAACAAGCCTAAGATGAATGTGATGAATAAGAATAATTCTTCCGTTTACTTGCTTGAGTCTTCCAATTTGTGGCATGGTAGACTAGGACATGTTAACTATGATACTATACGTAGATTAATTAACATGAATTGCATACCAAAATGTAAAATAGACTACAAACATAAATGTGAAACTTGTGTAGAGGCAAAGTTTACAAAACCTCCGTTCCATTCGGTTGTAAGAAATAATGAACCACTTGAGTTGGTTCATACGGAGTTTATGTGACTTCAAGTCAACACAAACACGAAGGGCAATAAGTACTTTATGACTTTTGTTGATGATAGCACAAAATATTGTTATGTGTATCTTCTCAAAAGTAAAGATGAGGCTATAGAGAAGTTTGTTCTCTATAAAAATGAAGTTGAAAATCAACTCAACCGGAAAATAAAGGTCATAAGAAGTGATCGTGGTGGTGAGTATGAATTCCCGTTTGAAGGTATTTGTGCTCAACATGGGATTAAACATGTTACAACACCACCATACACCCCACAATCAATGGAGTTGCCGAGAGGAAAAATCGGACTCTAAAGGACATGATGAATGCCATGTTAATAAGTTCGGGGTTACCGGATAACATGTGGGGAGAGGCCGTCTTGTCGGCAAATTATGTGTTGAATAAAATGCCCCGAAAGAAAATAAATAAGAGCCCCTATGAATTGTGGCATGGAAGAGTGCCTTCATACCAATACATGCGAGTGTGGGGGTGTCTTGCAAAGGTTTCAATACCACCTCCCAAAAAAGGTGAAAATTGGACCAAAAACTATTGATTGCATATTTATTGGGTATGCTCACAATAGTAGTGCTTATAGGTTTCTTGTGCATGAATCGAAGATTCAAGATATACACAAGAATACTATAATGGAGTCAAGAAATGCTTCTTTCTTTGAGAATGTGTTTCCGTGCAAAAGAGATGATGCAAGTTCATCTAAACGGAGACATGATTCAATAGAAGAAGAAGAAGAAGTCGAAGGAACGAATCATCATGATGAAAATGATGAAGCGGAGGTAGAACCTCGACGGAGCAAACGAGGTAGGGTAGAAAAATCTTTTGGCCCAGATTTTCTAACCTATATGCTTGAAAGTGAACCACAAAGTTATAAAGAGGCCGTGAGCTCTTAGAAGGACCTTTGTGGAAAGAGGCCATTAAAAGTGAGATTGATTCCATTTTACAAAATCACACTTGGGAATTAGTGGATCTTCCTCCGGGAAGTAAACCACTAGGATATAGGTGGATTTTTAAAAGGAAAATGAAGACGGATGGAACAATTGACAGGTATAAGGCAAGACTTGTAATTAAAGGTTACAAGCAAAAGGAAGGCCTTGATTACTTTGATACATATTCTCCGGTTACGAGAATAACATCCATAAGAATTGTACTTGCAATAGCCGCATTGTGGAATCTTGAAGTACATCAAATGGATGTTAAAAGCAGCCTTTCTAAATGGGGATTTAGAAGAGGAAATTTACATGGAGCAACCGGAAGGATTTTACTGCGCCGGGGCAAGAAAATAAAGTGTGCAAGTTAGTAAAGTCATTGTATGGCTTGAAACAAGCACCAAAACAATGGCATCAAAAGTTTGATCAAGCCATGATGGAAAGTGGATTTAAAATAAATGAATGTGACAAATGTATCTATGTTAGAGACACGGGAAATGGCTACGTCATTTTATGTCTTTATGTAGATGACATGCTTATCATAGGAAGTTGTGATAAAATGATAAAGTCCACTAAAGATATGTTGAACTCAAAGTTTGACATGAAAGATATGGGGTTAGCCGACGTAATCCTTGGCGTGAAAATTTCAAGAATGTCAAATGGACTTGCTTTAAGCCGGTCACATTATGTGGATAAAATTCTTGAGAAATTCGGCCAAGGATGACTTAGCTATTGCTAGAACCCCAATAGACATGAGTCAACATCTATCAAAGAATAGAGGTGACACGGTTTCTCAAGTTGAATACTCGAGAATCATTGGAAGTCTAATGTACTTGATGAGTTGTACTAGACCGAGATATTGCTTACACGGTTAGCAAATTGAGTCGGTATACAAGTAATCCGGAGCGGAACATTGGAATGGTATAGTGAGAGTACTAAGGTACTTAAGATATACTCGCGATTATGCTTTACACTATACTAGACATCCGGCGGTAATTGAAGGGTATAGCGATGCTAATTGGATATCCGATATAAAAGACTCAAGGTCTACGAGCGGATTTGTATTCACATTAGCGGGAAGCGGCTATATCATGGAAATCTTCTAAACAAACGGTTATAGCTAGATCCACGATGGAATCGAGTTTATAGCGTTAGATAAATGTGGTGAAGAAGCCAGAGTGGCTACGCCAATTTATAGAAGATATTCCAAGATGGACGAAGCCCGTGCCATCAATATGTATACATTGTGATAGCCAATCGGCGGTGGAAGGGCACACAATCATATGTATAATGGTAAGTCTAGACACATTCGTCGAAGACATAATACCATTAGACAACTACTCTCAGCAGCACAATATCCATTGACTATGTTAAGTCAAAGGAAAATTTAGCGGATCCGTTAACCAAAGGGTTAAATAGAGAGTTAGTTGAAAGCTCGACGAGGGAATGGGACTAAAGCCTCGAAAAGTTAAACACGGCGGAAAACCCAATCTAGATGATTTGGAGATCCCAAGAACTAGATTGATGGGACAACCTAACTTGTTAAAGACTTGTAGCGTCAACTTTGTGGGGGAATCTACCCCAAGTCCATTCCTATTAGTGACATCCCGAAAGGACGAGGATAAGCTTATGGCGTTTAATGATTCTTACACGTCGAAAATTCGAGCGGGGTAATACGGGTTACCTTTAAGAAATCACCTATGTGAGAGAGAAGTGGGGCCGCTTCGAGGAGAATTGTGTGAGGCTCAATTCTTAGACCCTCTCGCAGAACCAGGCGTATGTTCAGGGCCATGATTGAACATAGCTATGAGAATTGAAGTATGTTAGGACGATACTTGTGTCAAGCATATGATCGGCTACACAAAAAGCATAACGATTCAAGGACATCGCGTCTATCGATTTGCGAGTAGAGTAAATATGCTTGTACGAGCGAAGATTCAATGGGCATTCCCACATCTTCGTACGCAAATTTTCGTCTGCCAGGCTTTATCACCAATTCCGCATTATTCCTTCAAGTGGGGGATTGTTGAAAAAAAGTGTGTTTGAAGGAAATAATGAGTTATTTTCTTAATTTGTTATTTGTTAAAATGACAAATTGATTGTTGGATTGTGTTCTACTCCATGAGTACATTGAAATCATATATTCATTTGTTCAAAATGGTTGAGAATTGAATGAGATATGAAGGCTCAAAGTTAATGGGTTGGAATGGGTAAAATGTGGTTATCCCACATTGGAAAAAGATGAAAAAGTGGCTAAGTTTAAATACTCCTACACTTTGGTAGGGAGTAAGATTGTGGTACATAGAGGCTCTCTCGCGCGCAGGTGCGCGGGGGTGCAAATCATGGACCGAATTAGGCTTCGGACTACCGAACTCATGTGCATGCGCGTCCTGCGGACACGAATGTAGCTCCGAAATTGCCGGTCCGCGCGAGCCCACTTTTTGCATTTTTTTTAAGAAAACTTGACCCAATATTTCTGGAGGTGAGGCGGGCGCCTGGACCTGGCTGAGGCGGGCGCCTCGACTCCAGTAGGTGAGACCCATTTGAACCACCAGTACGAGGCGGGCGCCTCGCGTTCCCCGAGGCGGGCGCCTGGCCTCCAGTGGCTGTACGGGGAAATTGTTTTTACACTGTTTTGTAACAGCTCAAAAAGCTGTTAATGAAGGTGTAAATCCAACAGCCATATAACTGATCAAAGGGAGTTTATGAGCCAAATAATTATGCAATTATATTGAAATAATTGTATTAATTAAGAAAAATTAAACATGGTTTAATTTTCTGTTATCTCCTTGGATTATATAATGGCAAGAACACAACAAGAGAGATACACAGATTTTCCAGAATTCCTCTCCTCTTCCTCTTGTTGCATATTGAACAAATATTTTCCTTGGCCTCCTTGCATTGCATTCGTGGTGATAAAGTTCAAGCATCGACTTCAGTTCGCCGGAGGTCTAATTGTGCAACCACCGTCCGGTTACTCCGTTTCATCCTGGGAGGCAAGCGTTCCATAACAACTCAAGCACAACGTGGTGAGGGGGCGTAATTTGTCTTAAGGAGAGTGTGATTTCACACGACTCGGATTCCTCGACAAATCTTTTTCCTTATCTTTTCTTTTGTGTAATTTTGTTTTATTTAGTTTTCTACAATTTTCTATTATTGTGTAATAGTTATTCCAACAACTCCCTCCGTCCCGCTAGTAACCGCACTGTTACTGTTTGCGCGGGAATTAAGGAAAAAAATAATGATATAAATGTTGTGAGTGTAAAAGTAAAATAGGAGAGAGAATAAGTGGAGGGGATAGTAAATTATAATGGTGTTGTGAGTATTAAAATAATGTAGGAGAGAGAATGAGTGGAGAAAATAGTAAAAATTCTTTGCCATTTTAGAAAGTGTGCGATTTGTAATGGGACGCCCAAAATAAAAAGTGTGCTATTTATAGCGGGACAAAGGGAGTACACATTTACACCCCATATTTATATACCCTCCTCCAATTGGTAAAAGGTAAAAGGTATGTCCACACATCATTATCCTCTCTCTCTCTCTCTCTCTCTCTCTCTCTAAAGCATATTCCCCAGAGATTATTCACACTTTCACAGACATATACTTCTTCCGTTCCCGCTCAATTGATATCAAATTTTTGAGCACACATATTAAGAAAAAGTAAAAGAAATAAAAAGTGGAAGAAAATATTGTGAGTATGAAAAATTAAATAAGAGAGAGAATGAGTGGAAGGAATAGTGATTTGATTGGTGTTGTGAGTATAAAAGTAAAATAGGAGAGAGAATGAGTGAGAAAAATAGTAAAAATTCTCTTCCATTTTGAGCAGTCTGCATTGAGCTAGGACGGAGGGAGCACTTATTTTTACACCCGATTGTTATAGAGGAGCAACCCCCGTATTCCTAACGGTACTATTTTGCAGATGTTAGCCAAAATTTGATGTTCTTTCTGCAACTTTTGTCACCCCTCTATTGGCCAATTCTCATGGCACCATCAAAAAATAATTTTAAATCTTGTTTTAAAAATCTTTTAAATTGATAAAAGAAAATGGAATACCATTTTGGAACCGAGAAAATCAAGATAAGGGTGCAGTCGACATGAGCCTCGATTGTATTTTAGGGCAAAATATCTGAACATAATTAGCCAACCTGAAGCTCCCACGTGGTCGGTGTGAAATGTATTTTAGACAAACATGGATGACAGCTGTCTCTTGGTTTCAACACATGCAAACATATTCCCTACCGAAAAAGATAATTCGTTTTATTGCTGTTATCACGTACTCCTTCCGTCTTCAAAGTTTATACTTTTTTTAAATCATGCAAATTAAGGAAATACTCTTTTCGTCTAGCTACAAATTGCACACTTTTTTTATTGAACATCTTATTACAAATTGCACACTTTCTAAAATAGCAAAGAATCTTTACTATTTCCTCCACTCATTCTCTCTCCTATATTATTTTAATACTCACAACACCATTATAATTTACTATTCTCTCAACTCATTCTCTCTCCTATTTTACTTTTACACTCACAACATTTATATCATTATTTTTTTTCTTAATTCCCGCACAAACAGTAACTGTGCAGTTTCAAGCGGGACGGAGAGAGTAGTAGGTGGGAAGAAAAAAAGTTGTGAGTGTACTTTGAAAATAGGAGAGAGAATGAGTGGAGGAAATAGTAAATTTGAAAAGTGTTGTGAGTATAATAGTGAAATAGGAGAGAGAAATAGTGGGTGGAATAGTAAAGATTCTTTGTCATTTTAGGAAAGGTAAAGCATTTAACGGGACACCCATTTCGACAAAAAGTGAAGCTTCAAATGGGATGGAGGGAGTATTTAGATAAATATTCCTATTTTTTAAATGAATTTCATCTCATTATACATTTATTAATTTTATTTTTATAAAATAATGTAAAAGAAATAATTTAATATTTATAAATAATGCAAAAGAAATGATTTAATATTTAGTATTTGCATTAAAAAAATTAAGAATAAAATAGTTATTTCACCATGAAAAATTGAACAAATAATAATATTTGTTCAAATCTCAAAAATGGATGGTTAAATTAACCTATTTACTTTTAGTGCTCAATTCATAATTTGCTTTAGTTTCATTCTTTCAATGAAACTATAAAAAATTACAATTGATATGTTTTTTAATGTTATGTTAATAATAAATTGTTAAATTTATTTAATATTAAAAAAATAATTTTTAATCAAATTCAATTAAAATAATTATTAAAATTAAAATGTGACTAATTTTCAAGAGTTTTTAAACGTTTATGCTTCAAAATCTTTAAATGACAACTTTATTAAACAAAAACTGAAGTAAAATATGACATTTATTCATAGAGAGAATAACTTCTTCAAAAAAAAATTATTTTTGGAGTTCTACTATTATATACTCGAGTTTAATTTACAAAAATCCTTGTATTTACTACTAAAATAAATGTTGAATCTTGATTTTTTATTATTAATTTGATTGAATCTTAACTAAAAATTTATGAAAAAATATTTATTTTCATATAATTTTAAAATTTGTTAGTGCATTAATAATCATTTTTAGAATAACAGAAAATATTTATTTTTATAATATTTTGATCAAAATTTATTCAAATTAAAAAATATTAAATATACAATATTTATTTCGTGATAGAGAATGCAATTGCTTTGTTATGAGAAAATAAAGAAAGTTTTCCCTTATGCATCTCATATTTAGTATTGAAAGCTTTATTTGTATTGATTAAAAAAGAGAGCCTACAATTTGAAATTTCACTTCAAATGTTGAGAGAAAATTTAAAATTAATTATCCCTAGATGGTTTAACTTTTTTATTTAAAAAAACATTTCATTTTATTTTATGAAAGGAAAGGAAAGTTTTTTTTTTTTAATTCCTAATCACCTATATCAATTCTAGCCTCCAAAGGTAAAGATGCCACTTGCACACAAGTCTTTGGCTATGAAACGGAAGTTTAGAGAATGTAACAATAATACTTACTTTCTCCGTCCCACGATAATATGTAAAAAGATTTTTTTTGGACATCCCACAATAATTTGCACTTTTCTAAAATGGAAATGGGACCCATTTCTCTCTACTCACAACACTTTTCAAATTTACTATTCTCTCCCCTCATTCTCTCTTCTATTTTACTTTTACACTCACAACACTTCACATTTATCAACTTTTACCTTAATTCCCGCACCGATACAAAAAGTGCATACATTTGTGGGACGGAGGGAGTATACTTTAACATTAAATTTTATAAAAATGTACTCCCTCCCTTCATTCGAAAAGGCAAAAAGTTGATTTTGCACGAAAATTAAGAAGAGTACATAGTGGAGTAAATGTTATGAGTATAAAAAGTGATGTAGGAGACAGAAAGAAAATGGAGTAAAAAATAGTTAGTGAATAGTTATTGTGAGTATAACAAATGGGTCACATAAATTAAAAAGTATTAAAAAGTTTTCATTTTGAAAGTATTTTTTTTATGGGACATTCAAAATGAAATTTGTTTTTTTTTTCGAATGGGACGGGACGGAGTGTGGGAATATATAAAAATAAATTATTATTATTGAGATGGATGAGGTATTAACTTCGGACCGAAACACTACCTGGTCCCATAAAGATAGTGTCAGGTTTTAAGGTTTATTCGTTATACTTTTAACAAAGACTTATGGAAAGAAAATTATCAAAATAAAAATCTGAATTTTGTTATTAATACATCAATTAACAATATTTTCGATAAAAAATTAGTAATTTTTAAATTTAAATTATTAAATTAATTTTAAATAATTAATCGAAATTCAATTAAATTACCAATTAAAAAGAAGATTATCTTTTTAAAACAGAGGGTATATTTTTAGAAAAATAAATTGTATTGTAGTTTTTTTTTTTTTATAAATTGTATTGTAGTTATAGTATTATTGTTGTGCAAATAAATATTGTATTGTAGTTGCTGCATTATTGTTGTACCAAAAAAATATCGTTTCTGTCCAAATATGTCGTAACTTGATATGGGTTGCCGACATATAATCAATATTATTATTATTATTTACCCAATGTTTTTTCTCAATTCAAATAACAACATTTTTAATTCGCATAATAATACATAAACCATCATGTCTAATTTTGAAAATTTATCACAAACGGAGTGTCTATTTATAACTTTATTCCTAAATATATTGTAACGACCCGAGCACGAAGTCCAACCCGCTACGCATGCACTACACACTGGCTCACTAATCACCTTCTTATTTGGATTAACCACAGCCTATCATAGGTATACAAAAGGCCAATGTATGATTTGATACTTAGTAAAGATTCCCATATAACTACTTTCTCCGTTCCATTCAGAAAAGATACAAATTTTTATTTTGGGTGTTATATTTAAAAAGTCAAACACCCAAAATGAAAATATGTTAATACTTCTTTATTTATAAAAGTTAATTGTTATAATTACAATAACTATCTATTTACTATTTTTTTACCTCACTTTATCTCTCCTATCTCACTATTTATACTCACAACATTTACTCCAATATAAATGTGCTTCTCATGCTAGGCCAACTTTATGACTTTTTGAATAGGACGAATGCGACGGAGGGAGTAATCAATTTATTGCTTTAGTATATTATTTCATAACTTATCAATTCTGCAACAATTACCTTAACTTATTAGAAGAAAAAAAAGGAACAACAACAACAACAAACTTGAGTTATTTTCTTTCAAAACATAGTAATTTGTTGGGACAGACAAACATGGCATGTACAAATATTCTTGTAGTAGATTTGAAACCTTGAATCAATCTATAGAGTTGATGTCACGGTCATGGATTCGACCACATAAACAAGTTACAGATGCCAAGTTTTAATTCATTACGTAGCAGCGACAACATTGTTACTGATGATGCCACGAATGGCTGTAGGATATCAGGCTGGATATTTCTGATGTACCTAGAACACAATACAGGAAATGAGCATCGTTAAGGTCAAAGCTGGATGTTACTCCAACTCAGGCCCTCGGGTGTGAGAGTAAGATATCTTTAGAGGATATATTAACCTGAGAAGAAGACGTTGGAATGTCTTAGAGTGTTTGTGTGTTTAGGATTTAGACAATGTGACTTACAATGTCAATTTTGTATGTTACCTTGTCCAATGGGACAAGGGCTTCTATTTATAGGTGATTGAGAGCTGCTTGTTGATGTAAGCCATGAGGTCAGCCCTAAATACTTCGGGCTCATCGGTTACCGCAGTTGTTCCCAGTTTATTTTGGAAGGGAATGAGTATAGACTTGTCCAAAAACCCTTATATAAAGATGACAAATTCTAACATCTTTATATGCACCAAGAATTGGAACTTGTCATATACTCAACAATGGCATTCTTCATGAAGCTCTTCTATGCAACTTTATTCATTTGCCTCATCACCAAATTAGGTAAACACATTTGTTTTATTGTAACATTTATCATGTTAATATTCATAATATCTAATGTTGTTTAATCATGCAATGCAATTTACGAGTGCGACTCAAATGAGTTATCGATATTTACATGACATCAACTCCAACCGTTACGTCAAAACTAACTTTCATCATTTTAGGTGCATTTGGGCTAGAGGATAAAGTTCTTATCGACCAAGTTGCAACGGGAAAGAAAGTAGAAAACAAGACGGAATGGATTGTTACCGTCGCAAATAATGGACCGTGCATGTTATACAATGTGAAGTTATCTTGTCCCGGATTTCGGACCGTGGAAAAGGTCAACCCCTCAATCATGTCGAAATCATCGGACGATATATGCTCCTTCAGCAATAACCAAGGCATCTATCCTCTATCTAATGTCAGTTTCACTTATGCTTGGGATCAACTGAATCCATTGGAACCACTTTCAAATGATATCGCTTGTTCATAGTTACAAGGAGACTTATTGTTGCACATGGGGATTTGGCCTGCTGGCTAGAGCCCATGGCTTCCAACCTGGAGGTCATGGGTTCGATCCTCCCAGAAGTTAGAGGGAAGGTTTTCTCTCCCTAAAATTTATCTCCTATGCGCTTCTGTGCGTCCATGTGTGTGTGTGAGAGAGTAGTGGAAAAAAAAAAAAGGAGACTCATTGTTGTAAGGTTATCAAGTTATGTTTTTTTGTTTTTCTCCCTTCAAGAATCAGATCATTGTTAGTCATCATGTACTCTATTGAAATGTACAACTCCATCGGTCAGTCTCACTAACGAATGTTAGAAATTTAACGAAAATGTCAATAACTTAACAAAATGTTAAGAACTTAACAGAAACATTACAAACTTAACAAACTGTTAGAGTTCAGTGTTAAATAATTAGTTGGCCGACCGAATTTAAAGTTTGTTCTCTGTGATTTTTCTTGGTTCTACCATTTGAAATTTACGGTCGAATTTGAAATAATATAATTTGACCGCACTTGAAGTTCTCTCGCCTTGTACAATACAACATTTGGGTTCAGCATTTGAAGTTTAATCTCTCTCTCTCTCTCTCTCTCTCTCTCTCTCTCTCTCTCTCTCTCTCTCTCTCATATGTTGGGTTCAGCATTTGAATTTGAATTTGTTGGATCTGCCATTGTTAAACACTTCCACTTACACTCTTTAACACATCATTAATACTTTTTAACATAAACACGTACTATTAGCATGTAGCATTAAAAGTGTTAGGCACAGTTTGTTTCAACGTAAAATGTTTTACGTAAAATGTTTTCGTAAAATGATTTCCGTAAAATTATTTTCGAAAAATGATTTTCGGAAAATGTTTTTCAAAAAATGATTTTCCTGTAAAATGTTTTCCGAAAAATGAGATAAACATGTTTTCAGCTGTTTAGTAAGGAAAATGTTTTTCGAAAAAAAATTTATGTGTTTAATGAAAATATTTTTCGATAAAAACACAATTTGAGATAATTTAAGTGGGGTGGGGGAGGGGCAGTGGGTGGTGGTGGTGGTGGTGAGTGGAGTGGCGGTAGGGGTGGTGGTGGTGAGTGGAGTGGGGGGGGGTGGGGCGGGGCGGGAAGTTGTTAAAAATCAATTTTAATGATTATTTTTTTTTGACCCGACACGGTGTGTGTGTGTGTGTGTGTGTGTGTGTGTGTGTGTGTGTGTGTGTGTGTGTGTGTGTGTTGATGAGTTGTTAAAAATCAATTTTAAATGATTAAATTTTTTTTTTACCCGACGGGGGGTGGGGTGGGGGTGGGGGCAGGGATAGTGATGGTGAGTGGAGTGGGGTGGGGAGTTGTTAAAAATAAATTTTAAATAATTAAAAAATTTTTTGACTTGATTGGGGGTTTGTTGAGGTGGTAGTTGTAAATAATTTGTAAGCCTTAGCTTTTTGTTTATTCACAATGGTTCAATATATAGATATAATTGGAGAGTCCTAATTGTACAAGGATTGTGAGATCCTATCTATACATGGAAGAGATGTTTTCCTAATCTATGTATGGAACAATATTTACCAATTACAAGAAGTAAATGTAGATTAGAAAACTAGATTAGGAAACTATTGTAATTTAGGAACAACAATCCAAGTTTGCAAAGAATTTGCTGAGGAAGCTTCTGTGGTGTGAGGCGGGCGCCTTGTGTAGGCTGAAGCGTGCGCCTGGTGACCAGAGGTTTAGGTCGAGGATTGAAGCATGTGAGGCGGCTGCTTGGGCCGAGATGATGCGGGCGCCTCAAGGGCCGAAGGTGTGGCCTTGGTGAGTTCCAATTGAGGCGGACGCCTGGAGGAAGATAGGGCGGGCGCCTCACACTCAGTAACACCTTCCATTGTTTTGTTCTCTTTAGGAGCTTCATCCTTAACACGCCCCCGCAAGATGGACGATCCTTGGAGAAGACCAATCTTGGAGATAAGTTGTTGGAAGCGTATACGGGATAGTGGTTTTGTTAGAACATCTGCTAGTTGATCCGTACCAGAAATGTGTTGCACACGGAGAGAACCGGACTGAATTTGTTCACGAACAAAGTGAAAGGAGAGAGCCACATGTTTCATTCGAGAGTGAAAGACCGGGTTCGCAGAATATGTGGTGGCACCAAGGTTGTCACAGTAAATCACAGGTGTAGTGGGTGGTGGAAATCCAAGCTCGGTGAGTAAGTTCCCAACCCAAGTAAGTTCAGCTGCGGTGTCGGCAATAGCCCGAAATTCAGCTTCAGTAGTGGACCTAGCAAGGGCACGTTGTTTCCGGGAGGACCAAGTGACCGGGTTTTTGCCCAAATAGACAAGCAAGCCAGTGGTGGATACAAAATCATCTTTGTCTCCGGCCCAATCCGCATCACAGAAGGCATGAAGAGAGGGAGGAGACGTTGCAAAAATCTGAAGACCAAGGTGCATAATGCCATGAAGGTAGCGTAGAAGACGCTTCAATGCAACCCAATGAGAAGATTGAGGGTTTTGCATGAATTGCGCAAGTTTGTTGACCGAGAAGGCAATGTCGGGACGAGTGAATGATAAGTACTGAAGTCCACCAACAATAGCACGATAGGAAGTAGGGTCAACAGCTGGAGTGGCGGTGGATCGTGTGAGGGGAGGTGATGTTACCATGGGAGTGGGGAGCGGCTTGCAATCAATCATGTTGTGACGGGTGAGAAGGTCATGGATGTATTTGGTTTGAGAGAGTAGGAGCCCATTATGGTTAGGAACAACTTCAACACCCAAGAAGTAGGACAAGGGACCAAGGTCCTTGAGGGAGAACCGGTTGGATAGGTTGGAGATGAAGGACTGAATGTGAGAGGGGGAAGGACCGGTGACAATGATATCATCAACATAGACAAGTAGGTAAATTGGAGATGGGATTTGTTGAAAATAAACAGGGAGGAATCGGCTAGGGAGGGTTGGAAGCCATATGTGGTGAGATAGGTTTTGAGTTCTTGAAACCATGCCCGGTGTGAGGACCCCGACCCGGAACCTACACGTGTCCCGAGCTGGAGCGTCCCCAAACTAACCCAAAATTTCCTAAACTTTTAAAACTTTGATTTAACTTTCAAACATAAACACAATTAACATAACCATTTCAAAATAACTCCACTCCTCTCCACATTGGAGGAAGAGTTGACCAACTTTGAAAGTATTCATCTGTTTTAGTTACAAAAGATTGGGGTTATAACGTAGAAATTAAAGTTTATAAATACAAACTCCATAAAGGAATTATACCAAAATACACTTTCTAAGCCAACCTATACATACCCCGACAATACCCAAAAGATCACTTCCAAACTCCTCTCCGCCCTTACTTGGCCGGTCCGCCTGTCTCGGGATCTAAAAACATTAAAGGGAGAGGGGTGAGAATATATCTCAGCAAGCTATTATGAATGCAGCAATATGCCAAATAAGATGCAACACATAACAAGTTGCATATAACACATTGGAAAAGCTGTAAACACTTTACATTACCTCGGTTTACCTTTTCTCGTCTGAACAATAGTCGTACAACATTGGATATAAAATTCCAATCTTATGTGAGCTGCTTAAGCAATACTCACATCTTATAAGACCCATTTTTCAAGGAATCATATAAGAAAGTAGCAACTCTGTAAGGCTTTTGGCTCAATACAGATGCTATAATCCCGACCTGTGGCCACAGGAGGGGACGGTCACATATATAACATAATCTGATCACATTAGGTCACACTTCCATAATTGATCGTATTATGTTATACCCCCAACATCAGCTGATTAACACATTATCAAGCACATAATAGTTACTTGAAATAAAATCCACAAAAGGGATAAGCAATATAGCCACATGGTAAAATATACTCATGTTCAACCAATATCATAGTGCCACATTTATTTAACACACTATGCATAATATAATCAATGAATATGACTCAAATAAGGAAATGAAGTATCATCAATCCACCCTACATAGTCATTATACAACAATACATGACCTCTATAAAGGTCCAAGTTAAATCTACCAAGTTGGAATAGCATTTGTCAAGTTGCCAAACTAGGCTGCCTAGCGTTTTCCAAGCAATATTTAAAGTACTTCCCCAATTCCATTTTTATCACTTAAGATGTCATTGTGTAGCCAAAGTATTCTACTTTAATCTAGGTTAAAGAGATTTCATTTTGGTTCTAGTTTGATTAGGTTTGAACAGCTCTAAAGTTGGTGCGAAGTAACCAGGCCAGGGCACGACTCGTGCCCCAGGGCACGACTCGTGCCCCTTTGGCCTTTCCCAGAATCATGCGTCCCTTGGCAAGCACGACTCGTGATTTCCACAGGGCACGACTCGTGCCTGAGGGCACGACTCGTGCCAATTCACCCTCAAGTTGATCAGAACGATTTGGCTCCCAATCCACGAATCGTATCCACGAGTTGGCCATGGGCACGACTCGTGCCAGTGGGCACGACTCGTGCCAGTGGGCACGACTCGTGCCACGGCCAATTTCAGATACCAGCAGCAGCAACAACTCAATATTTCCAAGAAACCAAATTTCAACCCAAACTTCCTCTAATTTGTGAACCTAAAGGGAATTTCTAACTTCATCAATCTCATACTAAGCCAATCCTAAACACATAAGCTAGGTTCAATCTATTTAATGCTTAGTTGTTATACCACTTAAACTACCCATTTCATATTTAACCTTTTTACTTCCATTTAAACCATACTTCTTTCTTCTTTAACACCCTCCATGAACATCATTCTTATATCTAGGTCATTAATCATCTCTCTACTCCAAGAAAGGGTTCTAATCACTCAAACAACATTTGTAACAACAATATTAACATCAATTATAACATGAACATTTATTTGAAAGAAAGTCATAATAACTCACTTTAGAATTATAGGATGAAATGAGGATCTTCTTAGCTTGATAAACTCCCTTAGTTGCCCCAAACACGAAAGTACAATTGAATTGGAAAATGGAGAAGGATTTAACTTGTAAATAATTTGGAAGGAAGGTTTCTAGGAGAGAGCTTCCATGGATATTGGGAAGAAGGAAGAAGAGAATGATGAGGTGAAAGTGAGGAGGATGGAGGAAGTATGGGAGGGCTTGACTAAGAGGAGGAGGGGTGAGGAAATTAAGGGGAGGATATGGCCCCCCATGCCAAATTAATTGATGTCTTTCTAAAATAAGCCACTAGGTCCTCCAAGTTCTAAAGTAATACAATAAATCCCCTTAATTCCTCTACTTCACACAAGGGCACCTCACCAACCCATAATATTTTATTTGTTTATTTTATTATCACTCCACCCTATTATTTTCAATTATTATAATTCAACCAAATACTTTAACTTACTTTCATTTTGTCCCAAGGCTTTAGAATTATCTCCTAACCATCTCAACTTAACATAAACATTAAAGGCATAGAATAAGCACATAAGGTTAACATTAATATTAAAAGCATGTAATATGATACTAAAATTAGTGCCTAGGGTTAGGGTCGTTACACCCGGGGAGCTTGTTTGAGGCCATAGATGGCTTTTGACAAGCGACAAACAAAAGATGGGTTGGTGGAGTCCTCAAATCTGAGGGGTTGTGTCATAAAAACAGTTTCAGAGAGAGTGCCTTGAAGGAAGGCATTGTTGACATCAAGTTGGCGAAGGGGCCAATGTTTGGTTGTTGTAAGAGAAAGAAGAAGTCGAACAGTGGTTGGTTTGACAACGGGACTGAAGGTTTTGGTGTAGTCAACACCGGGTTGTTGGTGAAAACCTTTGGCTACAAGTCGGGCCTTGTATTTCTGAATGGTGTTGTCGGGGTTGTATTTGACGCGAAAGACCCACTTGCATCCGACAATGTTATGGGCTGATGTGGATGGTACCAAGGACCAAGTGTTGTTGCGGGTGAGGGCTTGGAACTCTTCAATCATGGCATTGCGCCAATGAGGAATGGATAGGGCTTGTTTGGTGGTGGTGGGAAGGCTATTGGGAGATGTGAGAAGGGATAGGTTGGCATACTTGGGGTTGGGTTTGGTTATGCCATGGGAAATTCTAGTGGTGATGGTGCGGGTGGGAGGTGGAGGGGATGGTGGGTTGGGATTTGTGGGTGTAGTATCAAGTTGAGTTGGGGTAGGGAGTTCATTGGTAGTGGGATTGGAAGAGGGATGAGTTGGGGAGGGGGGAGTGGGGGGTGGCAGAGGGGGTTGAGGTTGGGGGGAGTTGGGATGGAGGGGGTAGTGTCTAAGATGGGGAGAAAGAGGGTGTGCCATTCAGAGGGGGGAGGCGAGGAAGCAGTGGGGGATGGGGTGGTGAGGGAGTTGTATGGGAAAGTGTTTTCAACAAATCAGGCATGGCGGGAGGTGTAGACACGATGGGAGGTAGGGTCAAGGCAGTAATACACGCTTTGCGTAACCGACGAAGATAAAAGGGGTGGATTTCGGGTCAAGTTTGTGGGTGGTGTATGGGCGAAGCCATGGATAACAGAGGCAACCAAAACTACGTAGCTTGGTGTAGTTTGGAGGGGAGCGAAAAAGGCGAAAGTAGGGGGAATCATTGTTTAGGGTGGGGGTGGGTAATCTGTTTATGAGGTATGTGGCAGTAGTGAGAGCATAGGGCCAAAGTGTGAGGGGTAGGTTGGCATGGGAGAGGAGAGTGAGGCCGGTTCAACAATGTGGCGGTGACGATGTTCGGCGTACCCATTGTGTTCAGGAGTGTGAGGAGGTGTAGTGAGATGGGTGATACCGTTTTGACCAAGAGTGGGGGTGAGTTTTAGGTATTCACCCCCATTGTCGGAGTAGATTTGAATGATGGGACGTTTGAAGTATTTTTCGACTAGAGCTTTGAAGCGGAGGAAGGTGGAGTAGGTTTCAGATTTGTGTTTGAGGGGATAAAACCAAATGTATTTGGTGAAGTGGTCGACAAAGATGACATAGTATTTGAAGTTGTCAATTGAGTGAATTGGAGAGGTCCAAACATCCGAAAATATGAGATCAAGGGGAGCATGTGAGACAAGAGTGGAAGATGCAAATGGCAGCTTGTGACTTTTATTGATAAAGCAAGAATTACAAGGAGGTAAGCTAGAGGAGATAGATCTAAATTTGCTACGTAATAAACTGAGGACGGGGGAAGAGGGATGTCCTAGTCTATGATGCCACAACTGCGATGAGAGAGAGCTTGAATGAGCTTGAATGGGCGGAGGGTGCCAAAGGTAGACGCCATCCTCAAGGCTTCCATGGATGAGTGTATGGCTCGTGGCTTTATCCTTAATAAGAAAAGAAGAATGTGAGAATTCAATGATGGCATTATTGTCACGACAAAATTGAGATACGGAAAGAATATTACGAGTAATGAGAGGGACATGTAATACACTATTGAATTTAAGAAGAGAGGAGGATGTGGGGAGAGAGAAGGAACCTATGTGAGAGATCGGAAGAGTAGAGCCATCTTCGATGATAACGTCGTCATTGCCATTGTAGGGTGTGTGTAGGGCTAGGTTGGAGAGGTCATTGGTAATATGATTGGTGGCACCGCTATCTATGAGCCAAAAGGGAGGGGTGGAGGGGTTGTTGTAGGCTGCAGTGTGGGCTTGGGGATGTTGTTGAGTAGAGGATTGGTATTGGTGGAACCGCTATCTATGAGCCAAAAGAGATGTTTTCCTAATCTATGTATGGAACAATATTTACCAATTACAAGAAGTAAATGTAGATTAGGAAACTAGATTAGGAAACTATTGTAATTTAGGAACAACAATCCAAGTTTGCAAAGGATTTGCTGAGGAAGCTTCTGAGGTGTAGGCGGGCGCCTTGTGCAGGCTGAAGCGTGCGCCTGGTGACCAGAGGTTTAGGCCGAGGATTGAAGCACGTGAGGCGGCCGCTTGGGCCGATATGATGCGGGCGCCTCAAGGGCCGAAGGTGTGGCCTTGGTGAGTTCCAATTGAGGCGGACGCCTGGAGGAAGATGGGGCGGGCGCCTCACACTCAGTAACACCTTCCATTGTTTTGTTCTCTTTAGGAGCTTCATCCTTAATAGTAGTGGTGAGTGGGTTAGGGGTGGGGTGGGGGGGTGCAGTGGGTGGTGGGGGTGAGTGGGGTGGGTAACGTGGTGGTGTATGAAAAGTTAGGTGTGTGAGAGTGTTATCATTTTTCGGAAAATGTTTTACTTAGGAAAAATTCGCAAGTCATTTTACGTCGAAAAGGGCGTAAAACATTTTTCCCATTTTTCGATGTTTGTCAAACACCAAAATATGGAGAAAACGTTTTTCGAAAAACGTTTTACGGACAAACAAATGAGCCTTAGTTTGAATCTTCCCTCTCTCTCTCTCTCTCTCTCTCTCTCTCTCTCTCCACCGTTCTCGCCAACTATTGGATTCAAGGGTATTGATTCTTTGGTTTCTTTATTTGAAAATGTGTTATTTATTTTAGGACAAAAAAAATAATTAAAAAATCCCGATTGGTATATCTATTTACCCATTACTTTTTCATATATTCTGAAATAAATGTGACTTATCAATATTTTGAATGAATGAAGGTGCTTTATTAATGTTAGAATATTAGATTATTAGATTAGAATATATAAATAAATAATATTCTGTATAATCTTTGTTAATATTTTGTATTATCTCCTTCCTTGTAAATAGGGTTGTTAACAAGATAAAGGGATAGACTTAGAGTAACAATATGAGACTTTAGGGATATCTTGTACATGTTATTTAAGGAGTTTTGTAAATGAGAAAGAGGCACATATTAGAAGTCTTTCATGGTATCAGAGCCCTAGGTTTTTAGATTTTCTCTCTTTCTTCTGGTGCGCCTAGCATTCTTGTATACCCGTTCTTTCCTTCTTCCCTTTTTCTGTGAGGTGTCTTCTTCTTCCTCACGTTCGTTTTTCCATCCAGCCTTGGCAGTATCGAACATCAGGAACCATATCTCCCTCACCCTTGAGTTGGAGAATGTTCAATACGCCACTTGTTCGAAGTTGTTTCGCGTCCATTGATGTAGTGGAATATGTTATATGTAATTCCCTATTTTCTTAGACATATTATTCCTATTTTGATGTATTTAGTTTAGTTTTGATGTAATTTTGGAATAATGTGTTAAAGTGAGGTTTTATTGAGAGTTATAGTAATTCGAGGGTATTTTAGTTGTTTTATTTCATATCCGGATGTAATACTTTCGAGGAGCTAAAGTCAAGACTAAAAAGTTGAATAAAAAGAGCTTATGGATCAAAATTGTGAAGCTGAGGGTTGTTCTTCATAAATCTGAGAAATTTAGTGACCAAACTGCAAATCTGAAGATCAGGGACTTTTCTAGAAATTCTGGAAGCTGAAGGACTTAAGTGAAATTTGCAAAACTTCAGGGACCAATAGGGAATCTCGAATTCAACTTTGGAGGAGGACTTTTGGCCGCTTTTTGGAGTAATTTTAGAAAATTATTTCTTTCCCTTGCTTTGGAATTATAAATATTTAAGTTTTAAAAGACTTTTAGGATTATTTTTTGTTTTTCTTTTAGATTTTTACTTTAGAAAACTATTGAAGATTATTACTTTCTTGGAGAACTAATCTCCCTTGCTTTGAAATTAGTTATTTGAACCGTTCTTGATTTCAATTGAAGTTAATTTCTTTTCATCTCTTTAATCCTATTTATATTCTTTCTTGTTCTTGATTATTAAATTAATTACTAGGGTTTTGCAATTAAGTTGATTGCTTGATTCTTGTTATCGATTTATTGCTAGAATTTTTTAAGATTGTGTCAATTTAGGGTTTCACAAGTAGCATCTTTATAATCCACGTATGTGTCATAGTGGATTGTGAATTAGGAGATAAACAATTATCTATTTGAAATAACAATAGAAAAGGTTCTCGATCTTCATCTCTTAAATTGTTAATCGGTTAGTATTTTGAATCTAGATTGTGTCAGTTAGGTTTGAATATTGATTAGGGTTATTAGTGAGTGTGTCACTGCTATTAACTAATATCAAAGAAAGAGATAGAGATTGAAATACATCTCGTGGTTGAATAAATAGGATAAAGTTGAAAAGAATTGATCGATGATATTTGATTGATAGACGGGGATAATAATTAATCCAAAGTGATTTTCTTTACTCGTTTACAACCTAGTTTTTATTCCCGTCTTGGGAAGTAATCATAAACAAGCTCAGACCCCCAATCTTGTCAAGTGACAATTGTGTGAACTTATAACCATTCTTCGTGTTTGATCCTGGACTTGCTCTAGCTACATTATTGTGGTCAAGTCTTTGGTTAATTTGTAGGCGTGCGTTGTCTTCTTATTCCTCACGTTCGTTTTTCCATCCAGCCTTGGCAGTATCGAACATCAGGAACCATATCTCCCTCACCCTTCAATACGCCACTTGGTCGAAGTTGCTTCGCGTCCATGCACGCTCCACCTATGTTTTTCATCATATCATAACTCCGGCAAATGGTAATGAAAAATTCCCTCTACCTATGATGAAAAAGAACTATGGGACACCCTTGATTTGACTGTGCTTGGTTGGATCTATTCGACTATTTCCAACGACTTGCTCAGCCATGGCAGTGTGGGATCGTTTGCATGATATTTTTCAAGACAATAAGAATTCGAGGAAAGTGACTCTTGAGCAAGAGTTTTCCCGCATGATGATGGAATCTTTTCCTAGTGTGTCAGCTTATTGTCAGCAACTCAAACTGTTGAGAGATCAATTGAAGAATGTCGGGTATCCAGTTTCCAACGATCAACTAGTTCTTCAGATGGTGGCTGGCCTCACTGAGGCATACAATGGCGTTGGTACCCTTATCCGGCAGAGTAACCCTCTCCCTCAATTCTACCAGGCACGTTCTATGCTTACACTTAAGGAAGCAGGTTCGCAAAAGAAGGCAGACACAGGTTCGGCTATGGTGGCACGGGAGGATGTTGTTCCTATATACTCTCACACTCCAACCGTGCCTATTGTTGCTGGGAATGCTGGGAATGGGGGAACGAAGCATTCTGCTCGAGGCAATGGGAAGATGCAGTCTGGGCAAGGGAGCAATCGTGGTAAAAATAACAACAAGAATGAAAATAAAAGTGGTTCGACTGGTCATGGTAATGTTGTTGCACCTTCTGATGAACATTGGGCACAGGCGCAGCCCTGGAATGCAAGAGGACGGACGCAGTGGGGAGGTAACTGGGCCTGGCCATGGGCTATCCCACCTTTTCCATATCCCAACTCAGCACCATAGTGGCCTAGGCCCTCTTTATAGCCCCGTCCACAACAGTCTGAAGTCCTCGGCCCTAGGCCTGCCCAGGCATATGCAGCATCCGGTCCAAGTACTCCAACAGATGTCGAGACAACCATGCATACTCTTGGCCTAAATCCACTAGCCCCTACTTGGTTTATGGACACCGGGGCCACTTATCACATCACCTCCTCCTCAGGCAACCTCACATCCTATTTCAATTCGAGCAATAATAGTCGAATAACTGTTGGTAATGGTCATTTGATTCCGGTTATTGGTTATGGTCACACTAAATTGACATCTCCTAACCCCCCTTTGTCTCTCAATAATGTACTTCATACTCTTCGTCTCATTAAAAACTTAGTCTCTGTTCGTAAGTTCACTAGGGATAACTCTATTTCTATTGAGTTTGACACGTTTGGATTTTCTGTGAAGGATTTCCAGACGGGGAGGCGCCTCATGAGATGTGAAAGTTAGGGGGAACTTTATCCAATCACAACATCCACCATACAACCAGTCTCTTTACCATCTACTTTTGCAGCTTTGTCATCTTTTATTTGGCATGATCGCTTGGGACATCCCGGGGCACCGATCCTAGCATCTCTTAGAAAAAATAAAAAGATCAAGTGTGATATTTTGGGCAATTCGCCTATTTGTAATGCTTGTTCGTTAGGAAAGCATATTAGACTTCCGTTTGTGTCATCTTCTTCTTGTACTCGATTTCCATTTGATATTATTCATAGGTACGTTTGGACATCTCCAATTATGAGTTCTTCGGGCCATAGATATTATGTATTTTTCTTAGATGATTATACTAAATTTCTTCGGACTTTTCCTCTTTCACATAAATCTGATGTTTTCTCTAAATTCTTAGAATTTCGGACTTTCGTTCGCACTCAATTTGAAAGAGAAATTAAAAACATACAATGTGACAACGGTCGGGAATTCGATAACAACCAAAACTAGTATACTACTCTATAGTTGTTTTAAATCCCTAAAAAAAAGCTGTGTTCATATCATTATCTATGAACACAGATGGGCTCGAATTCCTTGCTGCCCTCTTCATCGACTGTGATACTGAGTAAATATTGAGTGTAATAATGTCATCTCTAATATTTACAGCTATACAAGAAGTTCCACACAATTCTTTACGGAGATGTCATGCATAAGAGTAATTTTGTGCATAATTGTTGCACGTCGGATGAAGGATCAGTGGATGATATGCTTGAAAGTAGTGTTGTTGCTTCAAGTAATCCTTCCGAAATACTTTCTATAACACATTCTTCACTCGCCATAAGTGCAGCCATTAACTTCCCACCCGCCATCCTTTCCTGCAAACCAAGTAAAAATGATCATTCAGATATCATAAGTAGTTCATAATAGATGCACTGCAACGTAACAACTTGCATTTCCATCCACAAGCATCATTCCGTGGAGGAAAGAAATGTCTAGCGGGGCAATAAACCAAACAAATTGGCTTTACGTATGAGAAATTTACAATCCAAAGAGAATTTTAGACAACAAACACCAGTGTATTCTAGTTTTGAGAGACCTTTGGAATTTGATCACAAGTACTCCCTCCGTCCCAGCCGAAGCTTCCCACTTTTGGCATTGCACGCAAATTAAGAAAATGGGTGGGAAGAAAAAATGTTGCAAGTGTAATTTGAAAATAGGAGAGAATGAGTGGAGAAAATAGTAAATTTGAAAAGTGTTGTGAGTGTAATAGTGAATTAGGAGAGAGAATGAGCGGAGGAAATAGTAAAGATTCTTTGCCAAAAAAGAAAAGTGGAAGCTTTTAACGGGACACCCAAAATGGCAAAATGGGAAGCTTCGGCTGAGACGGAGGGAGTATTTGCTTTTCTCTTCCTTGCAGAGTTGAATTTACACCAGCAGACATCAAATGGATCCAACAGCATAGCTTATTTCTTTATTTTTCATACTCCCTCCGTCCCATAAAGATGTTCCCATTTTCTTGCTTGTCGAAGAAATTAAGTCTCATTTCCAAATTTGAGTGGTTAAAACAAGTGTACTTCCTAAACTATACCACTAAAATGTGTTAATAGTCATTTGCTACATGCATAATTCTTACTTTCATTATTCATTAAGGTAATTCTTATTTCTTACTTTCAGTGAGGATAATGATGGAACGGAAAATATACCACTAAAATGTTTTAATAGTCATTTGCTACATTACTGGACCACCATTTTAAACAGTCGATAATGTGTTTTGTCTACCATATTTATAGTTTTATACACTTAACTGCGTAAAGATTCCAACATTAATTTTACCATGCATTCACGCGTGAAAACCATGCAAGTTCTTGGTGAATAAGAGAATTTCAAAATTCAATCGGGGAGAAAAAATAAAATCAAAGATATCCACTATAAAAAGAAGAAACAGGAATACGCCAAAAGTATATGAAATGTGTATGTGACGTATAGACTTCAATTACCTTCTCTGTGCCTCCTTTAAGGGACATCAGGGAGGTTTTGAGAAGATCAGACGAGCAAGGAAGAACAGCAGACTTCAGGTGGTATACTACCGAGAAAAGAACCTGGATGCATGCAACTCGAATCTCTGTTTCCTTCATTATCTGCGGACATTAATTCAAACTAGGCTTAAATAAAGCAAGAACCCAACAAAGAAAACAAATATTGTCATCTAACATAAACCATTCACGGCGATAAAAAGAAACTTTGAAAGTAAGTCCAGACTTTCTGCACCACTTTGTGTACCACTCATTGTACTACAATTGATCAAACGGTTTACATGTTTGGATGACATCATCATGATGCCAGCCCTAATGAGTGTGAGCCGTTGGATCACTAGTGGTACTGGATATCTGGTCACTCTGGGAGAATATCCCAAGAACATCATCTATAAAATCAACCCACCTTAACAGATTGAATAAGTTGTGGGACAATTTTCCTAACAAAGGGTTTCCTGCCAGAGACAGAGATCTTTTGACAAGCACTGACGAGGACATTGGCCATGCAGAGACGAAATGGGAGAGGGGATGTTTGAATGGATGAAGAATTATCCACGCCCATAAGTTCGTTTCTGCTACCAGTCAATTGATCGATCACATAAGTGCAAACTGCATTATTTCCTGCATCTGTCAAAGATAGTGAGTTGAGCTTCAACTAGCAAACTGAAAAAAACTTGCATAAAGAAACAGAGATACAAACCCAAAGATATCTTCTTCCCACCTCTACCAGTTCCCGAGGCTGAGTTTTTGAACACTTCCTGATCTTGTAGCTCAGTACATAACATTAGTGCTAGACAATCAATGCACCCATGTTGAGCTTTTGATACTGAAAAATGTATGAATACATCATCAGACACCATGGAAGAATAATAAAAATCAGAACTTTTAGGGGGAAAGTAAGTTACTTTCATCTCCATCCACCGAATGCCATGACAGTATACTTTCTATGTATTTTCTTATCAAAGGCATAGCAGGATGATAAACTGAATCTCTGCCTCTAACCTGTACACAATGGGAAAAATAATTAAAAATAATAATAACAAAATGCATAATCATATGACCACAAAAGAAAAGAAAGAAAGGGCTACGAAAAGGATGAACTAATTGTCTTTTACCACAAGGGACGTGCAAACTGAAAAGAGACATGTCTTCATTTTCAGTATATCACAAACTTTGGCTGCATGCTCCAATTGAGAGGAAAGAATAGGTAAAAGTATCTGCACATCAACCAGGCAAGGCAATACTGAAATGGTGGGCGGGACTTATTATGAAAAACGTTGCAGTAATGAACCCAAAAGGAAATCTATAACATAGATGAAGAGTTTTACAGGGTCTAATTGTAATTGAAAACTAAGAACCCAGAGGTGGTTAGACTAAAACACATAAAGCTTTATACACATCAACTTCCCATCAAACAAAGCACTTGCTTTAAGTTAAATTTTTGGCGCAAATGATCTAATTTGTGGTCAAAAGTCGATTGGGTTGACCATGAAAGTCAAAGTAGGTCAGCTTTTTTGGGACATAGGGAGCATGTTAGAAAGCCAAATAAATGGTCATCAACGTACTTGGGGATGAATACGCCCACAGAGCTCGGCTGAAAGTTTTCTAACATCTTCGAATTCACACTTGTCAAATGCCCTACAAGATAAACAGAATGCCTTCGGATCAATTTGAAAATGAACACATCTTACAATTCTACAAAACACTAACCTTTCCAGGAGGAGTTCAGCAATACACTTGGAATCCTTGATATTGAGTAATTTACTATCTGAAGATTAAGAAAAGAAAAAATAAACTGCATCAGGATTCCAAATATGAAATGTTCTGCAGCGGTGTAGCCTGTAGGAACTCAAAACAAATTTAACAAAATAAGTGTATCAACTCATCTTTGATAAATAATTCTGCAGAGGGAATGGCACAAAATAAAGATACAATCTTGGAAATCACAACCTTGACTTCTTTTCTACCTATGCAGCAATAACGTAATACCACTAAAATTTCTAGTTATGCTGTAAGGTGTAAAAGTAACACCCCACACCATTTATTTCATAGGAAGTAATACACTACACTACTACTCCACTTTCTTGTTGACAACATGAGATCAAGGTACTTGAAAAGCTGCATAGATTCCAGTTATTTATTTCTTTTAACTTTTTACTCAATGACAGCATTTACTAGGTGTTAAAGCGAGGTAAGTCAAGTTGGACTCTTGCATATTCAAGCTTGTTTGATAATCATAGTTGAGACCGAGCTTGTTTGATAATCATAGTTGAGACGAGCTTGAGTAACTTGGTATTATTCTCTGTTCTACGATATCGAATTTAAGCTTAATTGCCCAACAAGATTGCAAATATTGTCTAATTAGCATACGAACCCAATCTCAACCAAAGTTTTTTAGCACCAAACTCAAGTTGTTCAGATCGTAATTCAACCCTAGTATTTACATAGACCGCACGATCAAAATAATAATAAAACATGTGGCTGAAAAATATCTAGTATTAAGAACGACTACGTGATCATGAAGAAGAAGAAGGGAAAGCAACTAAAGTATTATAGAATTTTATTGGCCTAGCAAAGTTAACTTTCCATGTCCAGAGGATGGGAAAATGAGCATGCAAAAGTGAAGGATTGTTATGGTCAGTGAATGTAGCAAGGTGAAAACTTCACACCAATAAAGGTACAAAGAAAGCAGAGAAAATGAAGAAATTGATGCCAAATCCACATACCATGCTCCAAGTGTTGATTGACAAGTTCATCGTAAACAACAGTAGACTTGAGGTCATTGAAAACCCTCAGCGGGAGCAGCCTTATAATAAGCAATGGGCAAAGTCGATCAAAGAGAGAATGCTGCAGTTTTCCATCACCTCCATTATCAGTTCTGTTCTCCAATTCATTAATAGAGGATTCATCAATCCTGCTAATAAAAATTGAATGTTATTATTGAAATAAACTAATATCAACAGAAAACCCAAAAAGACTAAATCATACTAAATATAAAGGCATGAATCCCCTTAAGTGTTCTAATTTTCCTATGCCGGTTATACCTTCGAAATATTAACAGACTGCTATGTGAGTAGTATAGATATTTTGATTAAAAAATGATCCTTTAAATTGAGTGAAATGATTAGGAAATGAAAGACAGATAGTAATAAAAATAAACCATGTCATGATCTACCAAAGATTAGGAAAGACTTAACTTCCTAAGTGTTAAATAGAGGAACAAATTATGGTCCTTTTTCACAGAAACCAACAAAGATCGATGACAATACTTCGCTACGGACCCTACCACAACGCACAAAAGAAACAAACACATGCTTTGTCTAACTAAAAGCGGCCCATAAGTAACAGTTGCATCTTTACTACCGATGTTATGATCAATCATACCTAAGAACTATAATGACTTTTTAGTGCCAATTTGACTTTTTACTAATTTTTCAACAATACTTGACAAAATGTTTTAGCATTAAAGATGGAAAGGAAAAATAGTATACAAGCATCACGTGCATGGCATGTTGCCTGTACTTGTATATTAAAAAATGTGTAGATACCTCAATCTTGGACCCCACATATCTCACCATTTTGTTTTGTTTCTAAGTTAAAGGACTCAATGCATATTAATATTACTATCCATTTAAGGATGAAAAACTAAGGAGCCATGAGAGGAAAATATCTGATCACGAGATGTTTTTAATGCTTACTCTTTATTTTGTTTTGTATGCAGCATCACTCGTTCAAAGACGGCATCAGCAGATCCTGCTAGCTGTTCACTTATACAGCTTAGAAACCTGACAACAGTTGCGTTTGATGGCTCCGCGAACATTTTATCCACCAATGGCCCAATCAATAAAGTCCAGTCTTTAACCTACGATATTGTGAATGACACTAAAAATACACACACACAAACTCAAAAAGTACTAATGAAATATAACAATCAAATTACAGACCAATAAAAGAATATCAAGGAGACTTTTCATAGTGTAAGATCATCTTGAAAACTAGAGTAAACATGTAACTCACTGGTTGAAAGAAACTTAAACAGGCAGAAACTTAAGTATTCAGGAAAAATAGATATACTCCGTCCCGGAGAACCTTACCCATTTACTGTTCGGCACGAGAATTAAGGAATAATGTTATTAAAGTAGGAGTTGTGAGTGGGTAGGAGAGAGAAAGTGGGGTAGAGAATAGTAAGTGGATAGTTGTTGTGAGTATGACAAGTGGGTCCCATTAATAGAGAAGTGCTATAAAATTTCCTTTTTAGGAAGTGTGACTTACCAATGGGACGCCCTAAATGGCAAAGTGGGTAAGGTTCTCCAGGACGGAGGGAGTATGTTCTGTACATTTAAAATGCATCAAAAGAAACTTGTCTACAAATTTTTATAAAAGAGATAGTAATCATGTACTAACTAGTGAGCAGTGAGTATGTTATGATGACCCGGAAATTATTGTTCAAGGTATTCCCAAGGGAAAGTAAAAACTGCAAGTGAGCTATACCCTCCTAATCCGAACTCCACTCCACAACGGAACATCATAATTTATCATGAATAAGAAAAAATTGAAATAGTATATCAAACTTACAGCCTTTGACCACTCAGGGATTAACTTGAGTACTCTATCAGGGTCCAGCTTAGATCCTGACAAGCATAACAAAAGCGTTAAAGCGCGAAAGGACTCCATAGAAAACAGCTCAATGGATAAAAAGAGAACTTCTAATATCAGCAGAGCCTGAGACCAACTATCTGAGATAGAAAATATGCCTTCTGGTTGCTTGGATGGAGAAACTTCACAATCTTCAAACCACTTAGCGGAGGTCTTACTATAGCAAAATATGGTAACTCGCCAAGTTCACAACAAACGAAAACATATAAACACAATTTGGGCATGTGTACGAGTCTTTTCTTATGAATATTGTAGCGACAATGTCTATTTATCAATGCAAAAACTAAGAAGATAATCCACAAAACTGAAAATCATTCATCAGGTATTTATTCACTCAACAAGAAGAACCTTTGCATGCTTACTTCAAAACGGCACATGCCAACTCACAAGCCAGGAATATAAAAAGTGAAAAAAAGAAAAAACAGTTGTCCAAGACTTACCCTTTAAAGATCAACACAAAGCAAATGATAAAAAAAAAAAAAGAGGAAATCTTCTCTATTGTGGACTCAAGATAAGGATCCCAAATTTTTATTTCAATGTTTCGTTTCAATATATGTGGCAAGGCATGTGATGGGTTAGAGATCACATCACTCAACAACCTTTGGGACGACCCTTTAGCCAATCATGTGTCGTGCCACATAGATTGGGATGGAAAGTCGGGTAAAACAATGGGTTTCCTATCATTTCCAATAAAAAATTAAAGGAATTTCAAAACTCAGTTGCCTTGTACAGGAGATTTTCACAAGGGAGAAACATTAGAGGTGGTGAGAACCTGTCCTTGCAGTAAGCATACAAAATTAGAACTCTCGTTTATATCTTTTACAAGTGATTATCTGAAGAAATATCTTATGCTGGTCAGTCCCAGTCCTTCTTGGATTAAGCACCCCATGTTCTATTGTCGCTCGTGTGTTGTTAGTCACTAAGACTCATAAGATATGAAATAAAACAGCAACGATCCAAGTTGGTTATTTAGATCAAGCTGAAGATAAAGTAATCTATACATCAGAGTTTGGCATTTCTGGTGGGTTTCAAGGATAGGATAACACCTTGGTTTGAACTGCATAAAAAAGAATGCAATAACACAAAAGAATAGTTTTGCTATGTAAAAGTGGCAAGATGCGCACCTTCTATTCCGTTCCCTTTGTGCACTGGAAGGTGTACGCTTTCATTGAGGTTGCTGCATCCACAGAGGGAAAAGATGTTGAATGAAGTATAATGCAACAACACGACAGAAAAGATGGCAGAAAAATGTAATGTTTCTAATTAGCATAATAAGAGAGCACTTAAAAAATACACAAGAATGTTCTCTGGATGAAATGTAAGTCTCTTAAAATAATATAAAAAAGACAAAGCCAACATAAACAATCTTGTACCTTATACTGTCAAGTAGCATGCATATGACATCAGCTTCGCTATGGCACTTGAGCACCTCTAGCAAGGCATTAGAAGCAGATAACTGTACTATATCATCAGATGAGCAAATACGACGAACCAATGCTGGCAAGATTAATGAAGGGTCTGCAACATATAATAGAATTAGAGAATCGTTAACAAAGAGGGGTGGCCAACGGCATCAGACAGACAGAAAACGAACTCAAGAGGTTGTTCATGTCACCAAACTCAACATATAATAAACAAGGTGAAAAATACTCTTAAAGCTAACGTACTTTACCCATTTTATAAAATAAATCAATGTACTCGTTAGTGTCTAAAAATACAACACTCTTTATAAGTTTTTTCATAAAAAGACATGTACTCATTTAATAGAAGCATGCATTTACATTCTGCCCAGAAGATTGCTAACAAATTCCTGGCAGAATAAATTTTCAAGTCAACATTCTTCAGTAAAAAACTACTGAGACGAACAAAAACCAACCTTTTCTAATACAGCCTACATCTGTTATAAGTTATAACTAGCTGAAAATCTATTCATATCATAGACGTACTTACCAATCATTGGAAATAAATTTACTACTTTTGCCTGAATTGCCAGTTCTTCGTCTCCGAGGCGATCGAGCAGATGATTTGCTATATTCTGCCTAAAATAAACATTAAGCAGAAATCTGTGATAGTCAATTCTTATGATAAGTAAAGTACCCAAAGTAATTACCACAAAATGGGTGCAATTCCATACCAAGTTGAAGGTGGAAGAGCAGAGACTGAATCTTCTAATATATGGATGAGTTCCGAAACAACATCAATTGCATTTCTCCTCGATATAACATTTCCAGTGGCGAGACGGTTTAGAACTTCTTCAAGGCAATGGCTATCTGAGTTTCTGGTAAACCGTAAACCAATTGTTAGCTCCTATGCCCTACATTAGTTTATGTAAATTCAGGAAAATGCTGACATTTACACAGGGGCCAGTATTGGAGGACCCATTTTGGGGGGAATACTTGGCATTTGGATTATCCCAAGTAGCGTGAATATGATTTCAATACCACTTGGGAGAATTTCCATGCAAGTATTCCAAATACTTACATAGTCCCTTAGGTACCTTACTCGCAGGACCATAAACTGAAATGCAAGCACTGATAGATAAAAAATAAAACATACATGGAACAGTATTCTGCAACTAACGTAACCACAGCTCTTGCTATGCCATCCCGTTCGTCTAAGAGATTTAGTAGCAATGGCAATGCCACATCCATTTGCCTTGTCTCCCTGAGACTGCAGCTGGAAGCAGAACAATTCGCTCCAAACAGGGTTGCCTTAAAGATGGAAATAGCACCATCAATCACGTCCTCATCAACGGAGTAAAGCTTCAAAAGAGCAAAGCTATCAGTACACGGTTTTGTGATAATAATTATGATTGCTTTTTCAACTCTTCATACAGTCAAAGATAAAGAGAGGGTCTTATAAACAGGGTAGTTTAATCAGCACAAGCAGATAGATAATGAAACCATCAAACATATGTTTTCAGGTACTCATTGAAAATATATAAAACCCTTCATAAGCAAAAACGGGTAGGAGGTGACTAGTTAAATACTGCTTTTTGTCGTGAAGTAAATTGAGTTGCTCAATTCACCAGTACATTTGTGAACTTGCTAGACAAGCTCAAGGTGAAAAATGAGAAGCAAACTAATGAACTTACCCAGAATCACATTTGCTACCCGGAAAGCAAGTACGTCTCATACAGTTATGTTTACTCCAATTGGAAATTTCCATTTGTCAGTAGGACTATGTTACATTCACATCTTCACTATATCATGCTTTATAAGACAACTATTTGTTGCTTCATATTTCCAGTTTTTTCCTCTTTCCTTCATCCAGAATTTAATATTTTCACGATGGAAGTATACTTTGAAATGTACAGAGGGGGAGCACGTGTAACAGTAATTTATTAACAAAAGAGAAGCACTGAATCGAAATGATTTAGCTCTACAAATAATTGATGGGAAACGCAGAAAGCAACAGACCTGACAAAAGATAAGAGCGTAAGAAAACTACATTTACGCTAATATACTCCAATACTCCGTCAATTCAGCTCAAAGAAACATGCCCAAATATGAAGAAAAAAAATTGATATATGTATTTCTTCCACTTTACGTGATAAATCAACATCTACAAAACAACATAAAGAGCACTAAGACAACATTTTGAATTTTAGCAATTGAATAAATATATATAATCTTCAGTCAAAACTTGGTCAAGTTCACCAAAAAATAGAGTTTGGAGCACATGGAGTACATACTCATCTAAAGTATCAGCAAGCAAGATAACCAAACCATGAGCATATTGCTAAGATAAGTCAATATGATGGGTACAAGTCATTTAAAATGAGATATGATACAAGAGAAATGAGCAAAATGCCTCCTCTTCCGCCATCTTCCTTTTTCAAGCGCTTTGCAAGCGGTCAACCTGAATTTCTATAGTATTCTATGGCCTCAAAGACATTAACGCACTCGGTTTTAACCAAATAGTTAAGAAAAATCTACACTGAACACCGAGTCACTGACTACTAAATAGAGTAAAACTGAAGCAGAGATACATACCGCTTGGGGACCAACTAATCAACATTTTGAATTGTTCATATCAAAGTCAACTTAAGGTGTTCACTTCACAGAGCTTTTGTATCTATGAACATATAATCCCACATTTTCCAAGTGCTCTCATGACAGAAATAGTTGAAGCAAATTCATTTACCTGTGTCATAACAACGCGAGAAATTTGCAGGTTGTGTTCAGTCATTGCACTTTCGAATTGCTTTGCAGTAAAACGTCCCAGCAGAAGTAATAAGCAAGTCAGAAAAAAGTTTATGGTCTCTAGGCCACCATCTTTATTCGCAATCGGCTCTTCAGCATAGTTGTCTGCATAAAACTGCAATGTGTAGGAAGCCAAAATTTGATCATGTCCATGCTACAAAAAAGACCCCAAACAGCTAATTTTTTAATATGACATCTGCACGAAGTTAAGTAAAAGATACAGTTCAAATACTTTTCCATTCTCCATTAATACACCATAAATCGTGCCAGAAATAAAATTAAGAGGCAATGACAGTAGATTTGCTACCTGATATGACATTCTGGAATAGAATCATCTTAGCAAAAATCGTGTAACCTTGCTTTATGCCTATGCAAATTTTTGAAGTATTTTGTTTGTAAGCAACTTTTCCATCATTTACGATGTAGACAAAGCTCACTATTTTTTGGCTTGGGAATATGATGAATAAAGCAAAATGGCTCACATAACCGTCTGCGCTTCTTTTTATGAAGCTGCAGTTAGTCCATGCAATTTTCGCCATGGGTCATCCGGAAACAACCTCTCTGTGCTTTAATACAGGGGCAAGGCTGCGTACATCCGACCCCCCCTTGCCCCACCGTAGGTGGGAGCTTTTGCGGCACTGGGGTAATGTTGTTGTTGTTTGTTTGTAAGCAACAGGAAGAATGAATTTGATTAGAGTGCAATTATACAAAAGGATAACTGCAGTAAGCCAGCTCCGGGAAGATCATTACTAATTCTCACTCTCTATCTAATTTTTATCAAATTTTGAAATGAGAAGGAAAGTTTCTCTCTCTTATTTAAATAGTGAAATTAATACACAAGAAAATCTTGATTAAAAAAAAAAAATCTAAGATCACATGAGATGGAAGCACAAAAACCCCTAGTGATCCCTGTAAAGGTTGTAATCATGGCATATCATGTTATATACATGGATTGAAATGTCTAATCATGTTTAATAAAGTAGACACATTTCCACATATAACGATAGATGTATAACCATAAAAAACTTATAGAACTAAAACTCTTGCAAAAAATTTAGGAATTGTTGCCCAATCAAACCTGAATGCCAGACAAGTACTGCTCCAACAATTCATTGTGATGCCGAGAACTTTGGTGATCTTCCAAGTGCAGAAGGATGCCATAATGTTTCCAGCATGAAGAGAGAAGCAAAATACCACTGTTCTTATTTTGAGAACCTGATATTAAACAAAAAAGAATGATGATAAATTACTTATTAGACAAGATAGAGTTAACAAGGCAATGAAGACGTGAAATGAGACATGAGAATAATACCTGCCTGCTTTGTCTCTTTCAACCACTTAAGAACTCGTTCTAGTCCTTTTGCATGCAGCGATCGACTTTTCCTGCTCCACTGCAGCCATATATGCAGTGAAAGAATTACTTCAGATGAAGCTTGCACTAGCTTTTGAATAAACAAGCTAGTTTTCAATTCCAAACAATATTCAAATATGTGATTGTTCATAGATCACTCCACTTGAATTGGGTGCCACAGACGAACCGGCCACATAATTGTCACATAGATTGGAATAAAATATTGAGATTGAGGGTGGGATCCCTGGAATTTCCCATGCATATACATATACATATGTGTGTCTGTGTGTGTCTATCAATCTAAACAAACACTGCAACATACTCCCTCCGTCCCATACCTACGTGCACACTTTCCATTTTGGGCGTCCCAAACCTACGTCCACATTTCCAAAAATGGAAAGGAATCTTTACTATTCCCTCCACTCATTCTCTCTCCTACATTATTTTAATACTCACAACATCATTATAATTTACTATTCCCTCCACTCATTCTCTCTCCTATTTTATTTTCACACTCACAACACTTTCAATATAATACTCTCTCCTTAATTTACGTGAAAAGTCAAACTAGGCACCTAGGTATGGGACGGAGGGAGTATGTTCTATTTCATTCAGCAACTAATATACTGTCCTTAAAAGAGACATCAACAAATGGAAGAGTTATTTCAAGAATCAAGAAGCAAACACTTTCATATTGAAGGCTTGAAGAACTGTATGCTTCTCTTTCAAAAATAGAAGTGGGACATAGATTCATTCTTAATAAATTTACTCATTGAATATTTACATTTCCTTGGACTTCTGATCACACAGTCTATTCACAGCTCGCTTAATAGTAACTTTAAAAGGTCAAGCGACTAGTTTCTGCAAGGTCCAAGAGGACTATTCATGTAATGAACGCCATAAAGCAGCAGATGCTTCTTTTAAATGAACAAATTTTCTCTGCACCAGATTTTCAGGCAGGTTCCACTTATGATAAAGATGTAGCAAGTATAACATAGGCGGAGGCACCCTTTATATAAGAGGGGCAGATGCCCCCTTTGTTTTTTCAAATTTACCAAATTTAGTACTACAAGATTTTAAGAACATTGCTTTTCACCCTTAAAATTTATATTTTTGCCCACTTTTGTATTAAAAAAAACACTATATTAAATTTTTTGCCCCCCTTTAAACTAAAATTAGGAATTACATTATAATATTTCATGTTCAAAATCATCTTGCCACACTTTAAAATTTTCTGGCTCCGCCACTGAAGTATAATGAGGTAAAGCTTAAATGCCATATATTTGTGGTTCGAGAATAATTACATGCAGCTAAGGTAGCCATGAAGCCTTAATATAAGGCGAGGGGGGAGGGGGTGGTAGAGCGACAGTGCGACAGTCCAAGTCTGAGGCAAGTAGGCCTCTTCCTCTAGCCTGAACACGCTATGTCAGTAGCGTCACTGAGTCTATACCTACTTCTGCAATTGAGTTGCACTCAATCACAAGAAAGGCACACAGGGTCATGGCAACATTAACTGAAGGTCCCTTATTTCAATATGAAAATATAAAATATCAAACCAGTCAACTTCTCCTAATGTGTCATTTTGGGGTATTTTGCACAGAAGAACAAAACTAGGAGGAAAAACATCGAGTGCATGAAATAATAACCTCAAGACCTCCTGACATTTTTAGTATGCCAAATTACGTTTACCCCCCCCCCAAAGTATCTACCTAATCCCACTTTACACCCCAGTTTGAATAGTGGGCCAGTTTGGTAATTCAATTTTGAATCATCCCACTTTTCCCCTGATAGGCACTTGAGCAGGGGGTAAAGTGGGATGATTTGGAAAGAGACAGGGGGTAAAGTGAGACGATTTGGAAAGCAAGGGGGTAAAGTGGGATGATTTCGAAATTAAATTAGCAAACAGACCCACTTTTCAAACTGGGGTGGAAAGTGGAATTTGGTGGATACTTTGGGGGGTTAAATGTTATTTGGCCTTTTTAGTAACTGCAAAGGTACAGCAATCTCAATCCAGAACCAAACACGAGTTCGTAATTATGTGAAGAGAGATTGAGAACATACAGCAATGAGTCTCTGCACAAGCATAATGAGTTCATCTAGAAGATCCCACAGCATCGATCTCATTTCCAGGTTGCTTGAGAGCTCAGAGGATTGATTGCTAGCCTTTACTCTCCCTTGATCAATAGCAGGGAGCGATGTTGAATCTTGCAGAGGTTGTGCAAATGGAATCGACGCTTTTGTCCCAGAGGTTGTTCCAGATTTGTCTGAAACAGACTCCTTTCTTGTTAATGCTACAGAGAGAGCAATAATACAATCAGCAGCTGCTATTGAAAGACGAGTTGGCAACTCAAAACCACCTAGCATTTTGCTGGAAGTGCAACAAAAACAACCATTAGATAGAGTCAATGGAGACAGCAACAAACAAATTCGACAACAACATTGGCAACATGAAACTCAGCAACGTCAACTAAGTACGAAAAGAAAATCAACTAAGAAGTTCCAGTTTCTTCTCTTTAACCCCAAGGGACCATATTCTAGGAGCCCAAGGTCCAAGAGGCTAGGTTTCACGACGATTAAAATACACAAGGATAACATTCTTTTTCAGAATAACCGGAGGCTGCAGCAGCATCTGAATCATCTAACTTGTACATGGACAACTGTGGGAAACGATGGGCCTACTGATAATTTGGATATGCTATTTCAGTGTCAATCTATTAGGAATAGTGCTACATTGTTATGGTTCATTCCTCTATTAGAAGTGTTCCCAAATGTGTACCAGATTTTTCTTTCCTTTTCAATTTAAAGGTAGTAGTTTCTCAAGGCTTAGAAAGCTGTCATGGTTTAATAATCTTCCTTTTACAAGAGAATAAATCATAATAAAGTTAATGGAGACACCAACCAACAAAATAGATACCAGCATTAAAGTCTTCAACATTTGCAAGCTTCAATATTTCAAAACATTAGTTTAGTATCAAAAGATAGCATCAAGAAGTTCATCATCTGTGCTTGTGAGGAATGCCACATTTTACAATTACTGGGAACAAAACATAATAACTTATTTGATATATGCAAAGTTAACCTGCTTAAGGAGCTTTACATCAGAAAAATTAATGGAGCTTGTATGACATTACATAGATGAATGAAGCAGATACGCAGATCGGGTCTTTGAGTTGAATTTGTGTTCCTAGTCTTGCAGATTTGCTTGGGTTTCCCCCTGCATATTAGGGCCCTCCTAATCTTTGAGGTGTACCCTTGGGTTCCATTCTCTCCTAGCTATACACTAGTGAGTCTCATCTCCGAAACTGTTACTCCCTAAGTCCCAAAATTAATGTCCAAAAATTTCCCTCTATTTAGGGGTCTTAGCCCAAACCAGTAATAAAGGTGATTTACTAATCTTATCCCCCTGAATGCTATTATATGTACCCTTGATACCATAATATAAAACGTACTAAAGCGGGGGAGGAAAAGAGAGAACAATGTACTCCGTATAAACATAAAATGTAACATATAAAAATACAAATAACAACAACAAAGCCTTACTCCCAAAATGATTTGGGGTCGGCTAACATATAAACTACAAACATAAATAGAAAATAAGGTCTTTGACCAGTAGTGATTTAGCAAATAGGAATCACAAGACAGAGAGGACAGAAATAATTGAGAAAGGAGCATTGATGCTAGATGTAAAAGTGGAATCTAACACAAAGTTATCCCATCCATAGTTTGTCGTAGAAATTAAGGGAAAATTGATACTCATAGATGCATCTCTCTATGTGAGCTAAACCAAACAAAAATAGTTACACAAGGTCAGATACTGAGCTTGATTAATACTAACACCCAAAGAAGTACGGAAATTCATTGTTAACATAGTGAAGCAAGGTCAAGGGATGTGAAAAGACATACCTTCCATTGCATACAATAGATAATAGACGAGTGGTGCATGAGCAAATAGACTTCAAGAGTGCATTGTACCTCTCCTTTACTCCTGCATTAAGCAAAACATAATATAAATATAATACAGTTATTTATAATTGACAGCTTAGCTCCTTGTTAAGGGTTGCCACCACGAATCCATAAGTGAAGAAGTGGAAAATGAACATCATGGAATCAAGGACCTTTTTGCTGTCTCCTTGTTGGCACTCTTAACGGGAATCAGATAAAAAACAATGTCAGATGATAGTTATTAAGGGAAAATAATCATTTCTCCGTTCTCTTTCCAGAATGAGTTCAAGTTTATGAGCTACAAGTTATAAATGATCGAGATTACCAGCCTTCTAGCTTAACAAATCTTATTCTAGTCAATACAGGAATGACACTGAATATGCCCTTCTGTATTTTTCTAAGTAAAATTAAATGCCCACGTTTAGTCAAAACAAACACCAAGCATCTGGTTTTCTAAAGAGCTTTTTTAAAACAAGGAATGTTCAAATACAAGAAATCGTATCTTGATAGCTGATTGCAATCAATATAGGTGTTACTGATTGACTCCATCATAGTAATAGTTCTTTTTTCCAAAACAAAGAGAATAACAAGACAGGAACGACATATGGGTAAAATGAGTGCTTCTTGCCAAGAATAAAATGGCAAAAAGCAGGGAACAAAGCAACTAAGAAATGCATAACAAACAAATATAGTAAGGAATTGAATGGTGTTCCCAGGTTAGCTTATACTATTTAAAATTTGAGGTTTCAAATCTATGCATAACCACATCAGGCAAAATGAAGGTCTTGGTATGTCACATCATGGTAAGAGTTCCAAATATACGAACAAATATAGTAAGGAATTGTCATGTCACCACTTGTTGGAAACTGCTTCATGGTAACTTCAAACTCCATGAGACCACGAGCAAGGATACACCAACCCAAGGCAATGTGATGGTCATCTTTTCTAACCAAAATGATAGCTAAGTTTCTTGCCACGGCATGGAAAAGCAGTTCATCTTGAAAGAGCCAATTGAGAAGGATCATTTCCTGATTCTTGTGCTTTGCCTCCTTGCACTTTAATGACTGGAAATGAAAAGAAAGAAAGAAAGAAAAAATATTATTTCCAATACAAAAAAGTTCAGCGACTGATGTTTCAGTAGCAAGTCATAGATGTAACCTAACGAGATCTGAACAGGAAGAAAAAGGATTGACCATATATCAAGGAGTAGATGTCTCAACTCTCCGAACCACAAACAATATACAAAAGAAGGTAAGTTAATCTAAGAAGACCTACTATGTGTGCCTAGGAGAGTAGATTAGGAGCATGTGCTCTAGTGTGCACAGTCACTTATTTTTTTTACTTTGTAAAAGACACTATTCATACTTGTACTTTTCATCTCTGTTTCTCAAGATGGAAAAACAAATCCTCCCTTCCCTTCAACCATAACTCTTTCTTACTCGTTTTCGTTAAATTATATTCAACCATATATTTCTCTCATTATTTGGTTCTTGACCCTAAGCCCATTCATCCTTGCTAACAAAGAAGCCTAATTGCCTTATCACAGAGCGGATCCATGAGTGAATCTCAAGTTGGATCTAACCATCAATTTATACTCGTTGTAAAATTACATAACATACTACCTAACCCACAGATTTCCAATTTTTAAAAGTTCTGGAAAACCAAATGGACTGCAGAACAAATATCCTTACATGTTCAATCATGGGAATAAGAACCTCATCCAAAGACGATGACTCCTTGGCTGCATCTTTAACATATTTGTGCAGAACCCAGAGCGAGTCTTCCAACGTAACTACAAAAATAACCAATCTAAATAGTCAATACAGTACAAGCTAAAGGAAACGAGATTGGCCAAAAAGATTACTTAAATGCACAGACTCGCACACAAGCACTTGTACTTGCAAGTTTACAACACTAGATAAGAAACAACATAAACGAATTGCCCTTTATCACACACAAGTACTGAAGTACACACACAACCGAAAAATACCAACTTTATAAATACACATATACATCATCTCTCTCTGTCACACACACACACACAAAATACTGACTACTCTCCGTCCCACAATGAATTACCGAAAATTTTCAAATTTGTTCTTGATATAGAGCAAACTTGATTATTATTTTTTTGGGTCATTCATTTTGGATCGGAGAGAGTATATACATATACATATACATCATCTCTCTCTGTCACACACACACACACACAAAATACTGACTACTCTCCGTCCCACAATGAATTACCGAAAATTTTCAAATTTGTTCTTGATATAGAGCAAATTTGATTATTATTTTTTTGGGTCATTCATTTTGGGTCGGAGAGTATATATACATACATAAACACACCATCACACACAGACACGGTGACGGAGCAAAAATTACCAGCAACCGGAAGTGGCTTGGGAGCAGAAGTGAGACGAGAAATGGAGTCCTGCAGTTTCTTGGGTCGGGAAGTAAGGAGAGTGGTCATGACCCGACCCATAGTTACAGAAACCATTGAATCCGAACCCCATACTGTTAGAAATTCTTCTTCCATTGAGAAAAATAATGAAAATCTCAGTTAAACCCTAATTTTTTCATATTCCCCAATTGTCAATTTGAATCAAAAAGGCAACCAATTTGGTAAATTTCAGTCAAAAATTAGAGGTTATTCCCCTAAGGCCCCTCATTAGCTCTTAAATCTTAATAAGGAAGGAATATCTATGTTAGTTCAATAGGGTCCACTATGACAAATTTAGTTCTTTAAAAATCTTTGCAGAATTTTATAATGCTTAAAATGCCAAGAATGTCCCTTTTATCGTATAAAATTATCCAATAGCTTTCATCTTTCATTGCCTCCTATCTAAATCCTTACCGTCCATTCTAATCTATATTTCCTATCTTATTTATATCTCTCTCCTCCCTTCCAATAACTAAAAAACACACTGCCAAAGTCGACAAAATAACCTATATCTTCTCCTTCATCGTTGTTGCTCAAAAGAAGATTAAAAAGATGCACAAGGAGTTGAGGTATCAAATTGAAATTTCAAGGTTGTTTGACCAAGAATGGTAAATAGGAATTGAAAAAATGAACTATTTTGGTTTTCCTATGAAGCAACGGACTAGAAAGTTCATACATGGCTAGACTTTTATCCATTTGAGGGATAAGTTCTTCATTAAATGGATTAGTGTCGCCTTTTTCATCTTCACCTCATTGCGCCCGCTGCCGCACTAATCTAGCACTTTCAACCATCATATATTCACCCAAATCCATTCAAATCCGACTAGACCACCTGTGAGAATTTCGACCCGGAACCTAACACGTGTTTCGATTTGGAGCGTCCCCAAACTAACTCGAATCACCTAAACTTTTTAAAACTTTGATTTAACTTTCAAACATAAACACAATTAACATAACCATTTCAAAATAACTCCTTTCCACATTGGAGGAAGAGTTGACCAACTTTGAAAGTATCCATCTGTTTAGTTACAAAAGATTGTGGTTATAACGTAGAAATTAAAGTTTATAAATACAAACTCCATAAAGGAATTATATCAAAATACACTTTCTACGCCAACCTATACATACCACGACAATCCCCAAAATACCACTTCCAAACTCCTCTCTGCCCTTACTTGGCCGGTCCGCCTGTCTCGGGATCTAAAAACATTAAAGGGAGAGGGGTGAGAATAAATCTCAGCAAGCTATTATGAATGCAGCAATATGCCAAATAAAATGCAACACATAACAAGTTGTATATAACACATTGGAAAAGCTGTAAAACACTTTACATTACCTCGGTTTACCTTTTCCCGTCTGAACAATAGTCGTACAACATTGGGATATAAAACCCAATCTTAGGTGAGCTGCTTAAGCAATACTCACATCTTATAAGACCCATTTCTCAGGGAACCATATAAGATGGTAGCAACTATGTAAGGCTTTTGGCTCAATACAGATGCTATAACCCCGACTCCGTGGCCGCGGGGAGGGACGGATCTGCCTTGAATATAACATAATCTGATCACATTAGGTCACACTTCCATAATTTATCGTATTATGCTATACCCCCAACATCAGCTGATTAACACATTATCAATGTGGGCCTCCCCAACCCCGGGACCTATAAACTCGTGCCCCGATGGTAGGGTCCCCAACCCGACCCGACTTAGAAAAACCCTTTTTTCCCAAAATCATTTCAAACCAAATGATGTTTTAATAAAATTTTGGCATGACTGCTCTAAATAAAATGTTTAAGAAACCTGTTCAAGATATTAACTTGCCTTCATTCATTTCACAACAAAAGAAAGGCTTTAACTATCACATTTACAACCATACCACATTAATTTACAAACCATAACTTGAAAACATTTATAAAAGTTATTTACAACTTTCCCCAAAAGAATACATCAACCAACCTAACCCTCCTAGCAAACCGTACCCTGACAACCAAAAGACGAGCCAACTGTGCCCCGGCCTCACCGGTCCTGACCTCCTGTCTCAGCGGGATCTAAAAAAATTAAAGGGAGACGGGGTGAGAAAGAATCTCGCAAGCTATTATGTATGCGAAGATGCCAAATAGATGCAACACATAAACAAGTTGTTCCACATCATATTTAGCACAGATTAACACCTTACGTTACCTGATCTTACCTTTTTCCCGTCTGAATAAGCAGTCGTACTTTCTCGGAATGAAACCCATTTTTCTTGTGAACGGCTTGAGCCTATTCACGCCTTACAAGACCCATTTTCCAGGGAACTATGTAAGGTATCAGTATCCTATGAACTGCTTAGGCATATTCATAGTAACTGAGCCCCAAACTGTGGCCGCAGTGGGGTGGAAACGGACACAGGTATAATGAAATCCGAGCACCTTATGTTACAACTTCTCATAAGTGGTCGTATCCCATTATACCCCCGAAATATCAGCTGATATTGATCACATTCACATTCACATTCAAGCACGTAACAGTTACTTGAAATTAAATCCACACATAGGGATAACAACAAATAACACAGTATGATTACTCACGTTGAACTTTCCAATAGTGTCACATATATATATACACTATCGAATTATCATAATCAACAAATAATGTATATGCTCATATTCAAACCAATGAGGTCGTGCAACCATTATTTCACGCACCATTTTAACATATAACCAATCCAAGTAATCACGTATGGATATAACAACATACAAGTAACACTACGCGTTCATCATATCCCATTTCATGACTTCCTTTTTAATTTCCATAATCAAGTACCAAGTTTTTATAACTTTGGCTCTTCAATAATGACTTTCAACCCGGTTCCACATGGTATTTAAACTACTTCCTCAATCTCATCTTTACTACGTGAGACCTCATTATATAGCTAAAGTATTCTAGTTCATCCTACGCTGCAAAGGTTCAATCATTTTCTAAGTTGCATAGGATTATAAGCTTTACAAGTTAATTCATATTTTCTGGTGCAGGGCACGACTCGTGCCATATGGCACGACTCGTGCCTTTTTCCACAAGCTACTCAGAACGACTTGGGCTATTCACCACGACTCGTGCTCACGAGTGGCACAAGGGCACGACTCGTGCTCCATGGCACGACTCGTGCCACGACCAAAATCGAGACATCGATCGCGGGCATCAGTCCTGTTTCCACAAAATTCCATTTCTTCACTTTACTCTGTTTTTCCAAGACCCAAAAACACTTCCAATCCAACCAAAACTAGTTTATATACTAATTTTAACACCTTAACACAATCAAATCATGCCATGGAACATCTCTACACCCTCTAACCTACCACTAATGTACTCTTTCATCACCTTTTTCCCAAGTTCTTCTCTCAACCCTCCATAACCATTTCCAAGCCAAGAAATTTAGAAAATCAGTTCTAAAGATCATTTATAACACAATTTCACTTGAATTAAATTCACATGCTCAACATAGAAAGGAAGTCCATAATAACTTACTTGGAAAAAGATGAAAAGAACAAGAAGCTTTCTTCGGGTAGATGAATACTCCTCGCCGTCGTGATCAATAATCCGAAATCAAACTTGGAAACGGAGCAAGGATGGATTTACTAGAATTTTGAGAAGGGTTTAGGGTTTAGAAGGAGTCTTGGCATGGAGGAAGAAGATGAAGGAAGTAAGTAAGTAAAAAAATGAGGATGAGGCTTTCATTTTAAAAGGATAAGTATAAAGATTTTCCTCAAAGGTCCTCCAATTAATCCAAGGGTACCCTTAAACCCCCAAAGTTATAATTGCTCTAAAGCCCCTGCTACTTTCCTAATCCTTCCATTTTAAAATACCCTTAAGACATTCTCCTACATTAATTCCATTAACATAATATTCCCAAATGAAATTTTTAAACTTCATAAACACATAAGCCATGAAATTATCACGCAAATAATCACATAATACTTCAAGGTTCAGGAAATGCATCATATAAAATAAAGTGAAATCCCCCTTCCCACGCGCTCCACGTGTCCTAAACAGTGCCTAGAGTTGGGGTCGTGACACTCACTCCCCCTTAAACCAAATTCGTCCCGAATTTGACTTTCACTTACCGGAATGATCAAACAAGCTAGGGTACTTCTCTCTCATTTCTGATTCCAATTCCCATGTAGCTTCCTCTATCGTGTGATTCTTCCATAAAACCTTAACCACGGGAATGCTCTTGGTACGCAACTCCTTAACTTGTCGCTCCAAAATTCTCAATGGAACTTCAACATAGGTCATATCCGCTCTAACATCCTCGGGAGGTGAGCTCAATATGTGCGAAGGGTCATAACAATACTTTCGAAGCATAGACACATGAAATACGTCATGAAGTGAAGACAAAGACGGAGGGAGAGCCAAGCGATATGCTAACTCACCCACCCTCTCTAGAATCTCAAACGGCCCAATGAATCTCGGTGCTAGTTTCCCTCTATTACCAAACCTCTTTATACCCGTTCTTGGCGAAATTTTCAAGAAGACTGAGTCCCCCACTTGAAATGATAGTTTCCTTCTTCTCGTATCCGCATAACTCTTCTGTCGACTTTGAGCTGTCTTTAGTCTATCTCGAATCACCTTTATCTTCTCGGTCGAATCTCTTACCAAGTCCGGACCCCAAAGTCTTGCCTCACCAACTTCATCCCAACAGATTGGAGACCGACATTTCCTTCCGTACAAAGCCTCATAAGGTGCCATCTCTATACTGGACTGATAACTATTATTGTAGGCGAACTCCACCAGAGGTAGATGATCTTCCCAAGATGCTTGAAAATCCATAACACATGCTCGAAGCATATCCTCGAGGATCTGAATCGTTCTTTCCGTTTGTCCATCAGTCTGAGGGTGAAAAGCGGTACTGAAACTCAACTTTGACCCCAATGCTTCATGTAAAGCTCTCCAAAACCGGGAGGTAAACCGTGGATCTCTATCCGACACAATGGTAACCGGCACTCCATGTAATCTCACTATCTCTCGGATGTACAGCTGAGCCAACTTCTCTAAAGAATACTTGATTGACACAGGTAGGAAATGTGCAGACTTAGTTAACCGATCTACTATCACCCATATCGCATCCATCTTCTTAGGTGTAGGAGGCAATCCCGTAACAAAATCCATCGAAATGCCTTCCCATTTCCACTCCGGAATTTCCAAAGGTTGTAGCAATCCCGCCGGTCGTTGATGCTCCGCTTTAATTTGTTGACACGTTAAACACTTGGACACGAACTCGGCAATTTCCTTTTTCATTCCATTCCACCAATATCCTCTCTTTAAATCTTGATACATTTTTGTGCTCCCGGGGTGAACGACAAACTTGGATTTGTGACCCTCTTCTAACACTTGTCTTTTGATCTCCGGAGACGAAGGAACACAAATTCGACCCCTGAAAGTTAAAATCCCCTCTTTATTCACTGAAAATTCACTTGCTTTTCCATCTTGCAACTTTTCTCGGATTTTCTTCAATTCCTCATCCTTTTGTTGAGCTTCCAAAAGATCCCCGTAAAGAGTTGGAATGGCCCTCACATTCGCAAACAACATGTGACCCTTCACTTCTCGCCATCTCAAAGATGAAAGATGAGCCTTACGGCTAATAGCATCCGCTACCACATTCGCTTTCCCCGGGTGATACAAAATAGTACAATCATAATCCTTCAGGAGCTCCAACCATCGCCTCTGTCTATTGTTGAGTTCCTTCTGGGTGAATAAATACTTCAAGCTTTTATGATCCGTAAATATCTCAAATTTAGCTCCATATAAATAATGTTTCCACTTGTGTAAGGCAAATACAATAGCTGCTAACTCCATGTCGTGAGTGGGATAATTTTGCTCTGCTGGTGATAGTTTCCGTGAAGCATACGCAATGACCTTTCCCCTTTGCATCAAAACACACCCCAATCCCTCTTTAGAAGCATCACTATAAATGACAAAATCCTCGCATCCATCTGGCAAGGTAAGGATCGGAGCCGAAGTCAATCTCCTCTTTAATTCATTAAAACTAGCCTCACACTTCTCATCCCACACAAAAGGAACCTCCTTCCTAGTCAAGCGAGTCAATGGCGTTGCAATTCGTGAAAAGCCCTCAATAAACCTCCGATAATATCCCGCTAGACCAAGGAAACTGCGAACCTCTGTCACTGTAGACGGCGGCTTCCAGTTGACTATTGCCTCAATCTTCGCAGGATCCACGGTAATTCCATCACGTGATACCACATGGCCAAGAAAAGAAATCCTCTCAAGCCAAAACTCACATTTGTTGAATTTAGCAAACAATTGTTTCTCCCGAAGCAAGGACAAGACGATTCTCAAATGCTCCTCATGCTCCTCCCGTGATTTAGAATATACCAAAATGTCATCGATGAAAACAACCACAAAATTATCAAGATAAGGTTTGAAGATCCGATTCATCAAGTCCATAAACACAGCTGGGGCGTTTGTCAATCCAAAAGGCATCACAAGAAATTCATAGTGTCCATACCTCGTTCTGAATGCAGTTTTAGGGATATCCTCCGCTCTAATCTTCAATTGGTGATAACCACTACGCAAATCCAACTTGGAATAGATAACCGAACCTTGTAGTTGATCAAAAAGGTCATCAATGTGAGGCAACGGATATTTGTTCTTAACAGTGGCTTGATTCAACAACCTGTAATCAATACACAATCGTAGCGTACCATCCTTCTTTCTAACAAATAATACTGGCGCTCCCCAAGGTGATACACTAGGACGAATGAAACCCCAATCAAGAAGTTCCTGCAACTGTACTTTCAATTCTTTAAGTTCCGCTGGAGCCATTCTATACGGAGCCTTAGAAATGGGTGAGGTACCAGGTACAAGATCAATACAAAACTCTATTTCTCTATCAGGAGGCATAGCATATTCAGTTGAAAACACGTCATCGAATTCATTTACAACAGGTACTTGGGACAACTCGGGGGATTTCTTACGAACATCGACCGCATAAGCCAAATAACCCTCACACCCCTTTGACAACAACTTCCTAGCTTTCAATGCAGATATCACATTTATGCCAAACAATGATTTATCAGCGTCAAAAACAAATACAGGCACATTAGGCATAGAAAAGGTGACGCGCTTCTTGCGACAATCCACCAAGGCATGACAATTGCTTAACCAATCCATGCCTAAGATAACATCAAAGTCCCGGATTGGTAGCTCTACCAAATCCACGGGCAACACATGACCACATATAAGCACCTCACAATCATGGTAAATCAAAGAAGACTCGAGGCACTCTCCAATGGGAGTAGACACCTCTAACAGATAAGGCAACATCTTGGGCATTTTATGCAATGTGAATGCAAAATGAGATGCAACATACGAATGAGACGATCCAGGGTCGATAAGAATACGAGCCACGACCCCGAGACAGGGACTATACCTCTAATGACCGCTGACGGATCTACCTCGCCACGTCCTAGGGCAAACACCCTACCCGGAACTCTCTCCTTAGGTTTTCCTTCGACATCCCTCTTAACACCACTCCTTGGCGGAACCCCCGCGGTCCGCCCGCGGCTGACTTCGGATAAACTTTGGGACAGTCTCTTCGGTAGTGTCCCATCTCGCCGCAACTAATACACTTCCCTTGTTTTGCCCAACAATTTTCTTCCGAATGACCACCCCTCTTACACCAATTACACACAGTACCAACTTTGCTAGGTGCTGGGCGAACAGAACCACTAACACTTCCTCCTTTAGCCCCTCCAGGAATAGTAGTCTTTGGTTGACTCCGCTGCTGACTTGAACCTTGACCTGAGAACTTGGATTTGAATCCACCACCTTCATGCTTGCCCCGGTGCTCCTCAATGTCATTCTCTATTCTATAAGCCATATTTACCGCCGCTTGATAAGTAGGAAAGTCATGGGTCAACAATTGCTTCCGGAACTCTAGCCTCAATCCCTTTACAAACCGATAAACTCTCCTTTGCTCATCCGATACAAGATGAGGGCAGTACCTTGCCAATTCAGTGAACTTTGATGAATACTGAGCCACGGACATTGTTCCTTGTTCCAACTTCAGAAATTCCGCTTCTTTCTTATCCCTCGTCACCATTGGTATAAAATGCTCCCTGAAACTCCGAGTGAAATTATTCCATGTCTGTGGAGTATGCTCTCTTTCCCAACTCTCCCTGAGTATTTGCCACCAATGCTCGGCTGGCCCTTCCAATTTGAATACGGCACATCGAACCTTCTCCTCATCTGAGCTTCCCATTGCCACAAAAATCTTTTCCATCGCTTCTAACCACCTCTTTGCCTTAACTGTATCCGGATCTCCATTGTAGCTAGGTGGAGCCAACTTAACAAACTTTTCCAATCCGTGCGCTTGTCGCCCTTCTTGTTGTTGTTGCTGACCTTGGCCTTGAGCTGCCATACTCTGAATAAAAGACCGGAACATGTTCATCATTTCCACATTCGGATCCCCTCCGGATCCCCCTGCATTTGGATCTCCTTCCCCCCTTTGTTATCCTTTACCAGTATCAGCCATCACACAATTTCCTGCATCAAACACTCGACGTCAGACATCACACTCCCCCTTAGACTCGACGTCTACCCTTGTCATCTAACCTTAGCTCTGATACCAACTGTGGGCCTCCCCAACCCCGGGACCTATAAACTCGTGCCCCGATGGTAGGGTCCCCAACCCGACCCGACTTAGAAAAACCCTTTTTTCCCAAAATCATTTCAAACCAAATGATGTTTTAATAAAATTTTGGCATGACTGCTCTAAATAAAATGTTTAAGAAACCTGTTCAAGATATTAACTTGCCTTCATTCATTTCACAACAAAAGAAAGGCTTTAACTATCACATTTACAACCATACCACATTAATTTACAAACCATAACTTGAAAACATTTATAAAAGTTATTTACAACTTTCCCCAAAAGAATACATCAACCAACCTAACCCTCCTAGCAAACCGTACCCTGACAACCAAAAGACGAGCCAACTGTGCCCCGGCCTCACCGGTCCTGACCTCCTGTCTCAGCGGGATCTAAAAAAAATTAAAGGGAGACGGGGTGAGAAAGAATCTCAGTAAGCTATTATGTATGCAGCAAGATGCCAAATAGATGCAACACATAAACAAGTTGTTCCACATCATATTTAGCACAGATTAACACCTTACGTTACCTGATCTTACCTTTTTCCCGTCTGAATAAGCAGTCGTACTTTCTCGGAATGAAACCCATTTTTCTTGTGAACGGCTTGAGCCTATTCACGCCTTACAAGACCCATTTTCCAGGGAACCATGTAAGGTATCAGTATCCTATGAACTGCTTAGGCATATTCATAGTAACTGAGCCCCAAACTGTGGCCGCAGTGGGGTGGAAACGGACACAGGTATAATGAAATCCGAGCACCTTATGTTACAACTTCTCATAAGTGGTCGTATCCCATTATACCCCCGAAATATCAGCTGATATTGATCACATTCACATTCACATTCAAGCACGTAACAGTTACTTGAAATTAAATCCACACATAGGGATAACAACAAATAACACAGTATGATTACTCACGTTGAACTTTCCAATAGTGTCACATATATATATACACTATCGAATTATCATAATCAACAAATAATGTATATGCTCATATTCAAACCAATGAGGTCGTGCAACCATTATTTCACGCACCATTTTAACATATAACCAATCCAAGTAATCACGTATGGATATAACAACATACAAGTAACACTACGCGTTCATCATATCCCATTTCATGACTTCCTTTTTAATTTCCATAATCAAGTACCAAGTTTTTATAACTTTGGCTCTTCAATAATGACTTTCAACCCGGTTCCACATGGTATTTAAACTACTTCCTCAATCTCATCTTTACTACGTGAGACCTCATTATATAGCTAAAGTATTCTAGTTCATCCTACGCTGCAAAGGTTCAATCATTTTCTAAGTTGCATAGGATTATAAGCTTTACAAGTTAATTCATATTTTCTGGTGCAGGGCACGACTCGTGCCATATGGCACGACTCGTGCCTTTTTCCACAAGCTACTCAGAACGACTTGGGCTATTCACCACGACTCGTGCTCACGAGTGGCACAAGGGCACGACTCGTGCTCCATGGCACGACTCGTGCCACGACCAAAATCAGACATCAGATCGCAGACATCAGTCCTGTTTCCACAAAATTCCATTTCTTCACTTTACTCTGTTTTTCCAAGACCCAAAAACACTTCCAATCCAACCAAAACTAGTTTATATACTAATTTTAACACCTTAACACAATCAAATCATGCCATGGAACATCTCTACACCCTCTAACCTACCACTAATGTACTCTTTCATCACCTTTTTCCCAAGTTCTTCTCTCAACCCTCTATAACCATTTCCAAGCCAAGAAATTTAGAAAATCAGTTCTAAAGATCATTTATAACACAATTTCACTTGAATTAAATTCACATGCTCAACATAGAAAGGAAGTCCATAATAACTTACTTGGAAAAAGATGAAAAGAACAAGAAGCTTTCTTCGGGTAGATGAATACTCCTCGCCGTCGTGATCAATAATCCGAAATCAAACTTGGAAACGGAGCAAGGATGGATTTACTAGAATTTTGAGAAGGGTTTAGGGTTTAGAAGGAGTCTTGGCATGGAGGAAGAAGATGAAGGAAGTAAGTAAGTAAAAAAATGAGGATGAGGCTTTCATTTTAAAAGGATAAGTATAAAGATTTTCCTCAAAGGTCCTCCAATTAATCCAAGGGTACCCTTAAACCCCCAAAGTTATAATTGCTCTAAAGCCCCTGCTACTTTCCTAATCCTTCCATTTTAAAATACCCTTAAGACATTCTCCTACATTAATTCCATTAACATAATATTCCCAAATGAAATTTTTAAACTTCATAAACACATAAGCCATGAAATTATCACGCAAATAATCACATAATACTTCAAGGTTCAGGAAATGCATCATATAAAATAAAGTGAAATCCCCCTTCCCACGCGCTCCACGTGTCCTAAACAGTGCCTAGAGTTGGGGTCGTGACAATCAAGCACATAATAGTTACTTGAAATATAATCCACCAAAAGGGATAAGCAATATAGCCATATGGTAAAATATACTCATGTTCAACCAATATCATAGTGCAACCTTGAAGTAATACACTATGCATAGCACCATCAATGAATATGTAATCAAGTAAGATAACAAGGTATCATTAACCCACCTTTCATAATCAATATACAACAATACATGGCCTCTATAAAGGTCCAAGCTCAATTTATCAAGTTGGAGTCACATTTACTAAGTGATCACACAAGATTGCCAAACGATTACTGAGTCAGATTTAAAGTGCTTCCGCAATTCCATTTTAACCAATTAAGGTGTCATTGAGTGGCACAAGTGCTTTATGTATAATCTAGGTTAAAAAGGATTAATTCATATCCGGGGTGGTTTGGATTCTACTACTATATAATGGCTAGGAATCATTTCACGTGGTTGTTGGTAAAAATCAGCAAGAAAAGAATTTGGAAAGGTTCTGGTGACATGGGCGACCGCCCAAGTCACTTGGGCGACCGCCCAAGAGAGGCTTCAAAAGGGATACAAGCTGCTGTAGGGATGGGCGACCGCACAAGGTTACTTGGGCGACCGCCCAAGAAGGTTTTCCAGGCAAGCCAAGTTTCTGATCACATGGGCGGCCGCTCAAGCCCCCCATGGGCGACCGCCCAAGTCAATTTCCAGCAATGCTCAGATTTTCAACCCTTTTTACCTATTTTTTTTTCCTTTAACAATCCTTGCTATTTTAGGTGAACATAAGAAGGTATTACCAACTTCACTAATCCCATACTAGATCATTCTTAATCACATAAAATAGATTAAATCTATTAAATCCTTAGAGGTTCTACTCATTTCACTACCCATTTCATATTTAACCTTTCTACCCCCATTTCAACCATACTCTTTCTTCTTTATCAATCTCCATGAACCTAAACCTTACATCTAAGTCATTAAACATTTCTCTACACCAAGAAAGGTTCCAAAGCACTCAACCAACAATATAATAACAATAACAACATTCAATAGTTCATGAACATTTAATGAATGGGAAAGGTCATAATAACTCACTTTAGAATTATGAGGTGGATTAAGGATCTTCTTAGCTTGATAAGCTCCCCTAGTTGCCCCGAACACAAAAGTACACCCGAATTGCAAAATGGAGAAGGATTGAGCTTGTTAGAAACTTGGAAGGAAAGGCTTTCATGGGAGAGCTTCCATGGAGGGAATGAAGAAGAATGAAGAAGACGAGGGAAGGGTGAGGAGGTCAATGAAGAGGGTGAGGGAAATAGGGGTAGGAGTATGGTCTCCCATACTCCAATTAATTATAACTTCCAATAATAGGCCCTCAAACCCCCCAAGTTCTAAGGTATTAAAACTAAACCCCTTACTCCAATTCTCTACACAATCCACCTTGACTACACATAACATTTTATTTATTGTTAATTATTATACTTCCCCCATGAAACTTTATCTTATTTCCTTTTTTAATCCTAAGGCTTAACATTATTTTCCAACCATCTCAACTTAACACAAGAAATCAAGGACATATAATGAACACATAAAATTAACAATAATATTAAAAGCATATAATATGATACTAAAATAGTGCCTAGGGTTAGGGTCGTTACACTCACTCCCCCTTAAAGAAAATTCGCCCCGAATTTTAAAAAGACTTACTTGGATGCTCAAAAAACCAAGGGTACTTCGTTCTCATTTCCGACTCTAGCTCCCATGTTGCTTCCTCAATAGTGTGATTCTTCCATAGGATCTTCACTATCGAAATGCTCTTAGTTCTCAACTCCTTAACCTGGAACTCTAAGACTCTCAACGGTTCTTCAACATAAGACATATCCGCTTGATTCTCATCGGGGGGAGAACTCAAAATATGAGAGGGGTCATGACAATAATTCCTCAACATAGAAACATGAAACACATCGTGAAGCAAAGAAAATAAGGGAGGTAATGCCAATTGGTAAGCCAAATCCCCAATCTTTTCTAGAATCTCAAACGGACCAACAAACCTCGGAGCCAATTTACCCTTATTACCAAACCTTTTAATTCCCGTCCTCGGAGAGACCTTCAAGAACACGAAGTCACCCACTTGAAAAGATAAGTCCCTCCTTCTATTGTCGGTGTAGCTTTTCTGCCTACTCTGAGCCGTCTTCAATCTATCACGAATTACCTTGATCTTCTCCGTCGAATCTCGAACCAAATCCGGGCCCCAAAGTCTTGCTTCACCAACCTCGTCCCAACACATCGGAGATCTACACTTTCTACCATACAACGCATCATACGGAGCCATCTCGATACTAGACTGATACCTGTTGTTGTAAGCAAACTCAACCAACGGTAAATGATCTTTCCACGACAATTGGAAATCCATTACACAAGCCCGTAACATATCCTCAAGTATCTGAATGGTTCTCTCGGACTGACCGTCGGTTTGAGGATGAAATGTCGTACTAAAACATAGCTTAGAACCCAAGGCTTCATGCAACGCTCTCCAAAATCTAGAAGTGAACCTCGGATCTCTATCGGAAACAATACTAATCGGAACCCCGTGAAGTCTAACAATCTCCTTCATATACAACTGGGCTAACTTCTCCATCGAGAACTTGGTTGACACCGAAAGAAAATGAGCCGACTTTGCCAATCTATCCACAATAACCCAAATAGCATCCATCTTCTTCGCGGTAAGAGGCAAACCCGAAACAAAATCCATTGAGATCCCTTCCCATTTCCATTTCGGAATATCCAATGGTTGAAGTAGTCCCGCCGGTCTCTGATGTTCGGCCTTGATTTGTTGATAAGTTAAGCACTTAGAAACATAATCCGCAATTTCCCTTTTCATTCCATTCCACCAATATCCACGCTTCAAGTCTTGATACATCTTCGTACTACCCGGATGAATCGCAAACTTAGACTTATGACCATCCTCTAAAACACGCCTCTTGATTTCCGGTGATGAAGGAACGCAAATTCTCCCTTGGAAGGTTAAAATCCCATCTCTATTCAACGCAAATTCCCCGGCCTTCCCATCTTGCACTTGTCCCAAAATTTTCTTTAACTCCGGATCACTTTGTTGAGCTTCCTTTAAATCTCAATACAAGGTAGGAACGGCTCGTACATTCGCAAGTAATACTTCACTCCTCAACTCTTGGGTACTCAAAGTTGTCACATAAGCCTTTCGGCTAATCGCATCCACCACAACATTGGCCTTCCCCGGATGATAAGAAATTACACAATTAAAATCCTTCAAGAACTCTAGCCACCTCCTTTGTCGGTTATTCAACTCCTTTTGGGTAAACAAATATTTCAAACTCTTATGGTCGGTGAATATCTCAAATTTAGCCCCATAAAGGTAATGCTTCCACTTATGCAACGCAAACACAATCGCCGCCAATTCCATGTCGTGAGTAGGGTAATTCTGTTCCGCCGGTGATAACTTCCTAGAGGTATACGCAATCACTTTTCCATTTTGCATTAGTACACATCCCAATCCCACCTTCGAGGCATCACTATAAATCACAAAATTCTCACAACCATCCGGAAGGGTAAGAACAGGGGCCGTTGTCAACCTCTTCTTCAACTCATTGAAACTTGCTTCACATTTGGAATTCCATACGAACGATACATCTTTCCGAGTCAATCTTGTCAACGGAGTGGCAATCCGAGAAAACCCTTCAATAAACCTTCGATAATACCCCACCAAACCAAGAAAACTACGATCCTCAGTCACAGTCGAAGGTTGCTTCCAATTAACCACGGCTTCAATTTTTGAAGGATCCACGGAAATTCCCGAACTCGAAACTACATGCCCCAAGAAAGAAATCTGCTCAAGCCAAAACTCGCACTTGCTGAACTTGGCGTACAACTGCTTCTCACGAAGAACTGACAAGACAATTCTCAAATGCTTTTCATGCTCCTCTCGGGACTTAGAATAAACCAGGATGTCATCGATGAATACCACCACAAAGCTGTCAAGATAAGGCTTGAAAATACGGTTCATCATATCCATGAATACGGCTGGAGCATTAGTCAACCCGAAAGGCATCACAACAAACTCATAATGACCATATCTAGTTCGGAAAGCTGTCTTGGCAATATCATCCGGTCTAATCTTCAACTGATGGTATCCGCTCCTCAGATCAAGTTTAGAGTAGATAACGGAACCTTGAAGTTGATTGAACAAATCATCTATATGCAGAAGAGGATACTTATTCTTTATAGTTGCTTGGTTCAACAAACGATAATCAATGCATAATCGTAAGGTACCATCCTTCTTCCTAACAAATAAGACCGGTGCTTCCCACGGTGACACACTTGGGCAAATAAAACCCCGGTCTAGCAATTCTTGCAATTGGACCTTCAACTCTTTTAACTCGGCCGGAGCCATTTTATAGGGTGCTTTAGAAATAGGTGCGGTACCGGGCACTAGGTCAATACAAAACTCTACCTCACGATCCGGAGGCATAGAGTACTCACTTGAAAACACATCACTAAATTCATTAACAACGGGAACATGAGCTAACTCGGGGGACTTCTTATTAGAATCTACCACGTAAGCCAAGTACCCCGCACACCCCTTAGATAGCATTTTTCTAGCCTTTAAAGCAGAAATAACATGTAAACCGAACATAGATTTGTCCGAATCAAATATAAAAGTAGGCACATCAGGCATAGCAAATGAGACTCGTTTTCTACGACAGTCTACCAAAACATGGCACTGACTCAACCAATCCATCCCAAGGATCACATCAAAGTCACGGATTGGTAACTCGACCAAATCCACCGGCAATACATGCCCACATATAGTCACATCACAACCATGGTATATCAAAGAAGATGCGAGACACTCTCCCATAGGAGTAGAGACCTCCAACACATTAGGCATAGATTCAGGCAATTTATGCAATGAAAATGCAAAGTGATATGCCACAAAAGAATGGGAAGACCCTGGATCTATGAGAATACGGGCCTTAACTCCTGAGACATGGACTATACCTCTAATGACAGCATTGGGATCGACCTCTCCTCTACCCAAGGCGAACACGCGACCTTGCACTCTATCTTTGGGTTTCCCGTCGATATCTCTCTTCACACCACTACCTTGTCCCCCTTGACCACTACCCGAAGCTTGCTTCTTTTGCCACTTGGGACAATTTTTCCGAAAATGGCCTGTTGCACCACACTCCAAACATTTGCCTTGCTTGCTCCAACACTTATCCTCTGAATGTCCTAGCTTCTTATAATATCCACATAATATCCCAAACTGACCCGGAGTCGAACGGTTTGTCGGAGCCGCCACATTTCCTCCTCTACCAGTTCCCGAAGCTGATGTCCTTGGCTGCCCTCTATTCTGCCCAGAACCTTGACCTTGGAATCTATTTCTGCTTCCACCCTCAAATTTACCACGATGCTCCTCTATATCATTCTCAATCCGGTACGCCATATTCACGGCTGCCTGGAAGTTGGCGAAGTCATGCGTCAATAACTGCTTCCGGAACTCCACCCTTAAGCCTTTCACGAACCGGTAGATCCGCCTCTCTTCCTCCGGTACCAAATGGGGACAATATCGGGCTAACTCCGTAAACTTGGCTGAATATTGTGCTATGGTCATCGTCCCTTGCTCCAATTTCAGAAACTCAACCTCCTTCTTATCTCTAGTAACCATTGGAACGAAATGATCCCGGAACTTGCGTGTGAAATTTTCCCAAGTCTGCGGTGTCAGATCCCGATTCCAGCCATCCTTCACTACCTGCCACTAGTGCTCAGCGGGTCCTTCCAACTTGAAAACGGTGCACCTTACCTTTTCTGCATCCGAGCTCTCCATTGCCGCGAAAATCTTATTCATAGCTTCAACCATCTTTCCGCCTTCGTCGGATCCGGATCTCCGTTGAAACTAGGAGGAGACATCTTCACAAATTTCTCTAAGCCATGGTGCCCTTGCCTACCTTCGGGTTGTTGTTGTCCCCTACCTTGATTCTGATTTGCCATATTCTGAAGAAATACTCGGAACATATCCAACATTTCGGCATTAGGATTACCAACATTTCCCAAAGCCCGATCCTGGTCGCCATCATTACCCGCCATTAGAACAAACTCCTGCATTAAACACTCGACGTCAGTTATCGCACACTCTCACTCAGCTAGACTCTATCCGAGAACTCTAACCGAGCTTTGATATCAACTGTGAGAACCCCGACCCGGAACCTAACACGTGTCCCGAGTTGGAGCGTCTCCAAACTAACTCGAATCACCTAAACTTTTTAAAACTTTGATTTAACTTTCAAACATAAACACAATTAACATAACCATTTCAAAATAACTCCACTCCTCTCCACATTGGAGGAAGAGTTGACCAACTTTGAAAGTATCCATCTGTTTAGTTACAAAAGATTGTGGTTATAAAGTAGAAATTAAAGTTTATAAATACAAACTCCATAAAGGAATTATACCAAAATACACTTTCTACGCCAACCTATACATACCCCGACAATTCCCAAAATACCACTTCCAAACTCCTCTCCGCCCTTACTTGGCCGGTCCGCCTGTCTCGGGATCTAAAAACATTAAAGGAAGAAGGGTGAGAATAAATCTCAACAAGCTATTATGAATGCAACAATATGCCAAATAAAATGCAACACATAACAAGTTGCATATAACACATTGGAAAAGCTGTAAAACACTTTACATTACCTCGGTTTACCTTTTCCCGTCTGAACAATAGTCGTACAACATTGGGATATAAAACCCAATCTTAGGTGATCTGCTTAAGCAATACTCACATCTTATAAGACCCATTTTTTAGGGAACCATATAAGATGATAGCAACTTTGTAAGGCTTTTGGCTCAATACAGATGCTATAACCCCGACCTGTGGCCACAGGAGGGGACGATCACAGATATAACATAATCCGATCACATTAGGTCACACTTTCATAATTGATCGTATTATGCTATACCCCCAACATCAGCTGATTAACACATTATCAAGTACATAATAGTTACTTGAAATATAATCCACCAAAAGGGATAAGCAATATAGCCACATGGTAAAATATACTCATGTTCAACCAATATCATAGTGCAACCTTGAAGTAATACACTATGCATAGCACCATCAATGAATATGTAATCAAGTAAGATAACAAGGTATCATTAACCCACCTTTCATAATCAATATACAACAATACATGGCCTCTATAAAGGTCCAAGCTCAATTTACCAAGTTGGAGTCACATTTACTAAGTGATCACACAAGATTGCCAAACGATTACTGAGTCAGATTTAAAGTGCTTCCGCAATTCCATTTTAACCAATTAAGGTGTCATTGAGTGGCACAAGTGCTCTATGTATAACCTAGGTTAAAAAGGATTAATTCATATCCGGGGTGGTTTGGATTCTACTACTATATAATGGCTAGGAATCATTTCACGTGGTTGTTGGTAAAAATCAGCAAGAAAAGAATTTGAAAAGGTTCTGGTGACATGGGCGACCGCCCAAGAGAGGCTTCAAAAGGGATACAAGCTGCTGTAGGGATGGGCGACCGCACAAGGTTACTTGGGCGACCGCCCAAGAAGGTTTTCCAGGCAAGCCAAGTTTCTGATCACATGGGCGGCCTCTCAAGCCCCCCATGGGCGACCGCCCAAGTCAATTTCCAGCAATGCTCAGATTTTCAACCCCTTTTACCTATTTTTTTTTCCTTTAACAATCCTTGCTATTTTAGGTGAACATAAGAAGGTATTACCAACTTCACTAATCCTATACTAGATCATTCTTAATCACATAAAATAGATTAAATCCATTAAATCCTTAGAGGTTCTACTCATTTCACTACCCATTTCATATTTAACCTTTCTACCCCCATTCCAACCATACTCTTTCTTCTTTATCAATCTCCATGAACCTAAACCTTACATCTAAGTCATTAAACATTTCTCTACACCAAGAAAGGTTCCAAAGCACTCAACCAACAATATAATAACAATAACAACATTCAATAGTTCATGAACATTTAATGAAGGGAAAGGTCATAATAACTCACTTTAGAATTATGAGGTGGATTAAGGATCTTCTTAGCTTGATAAGCTCCCCTAGTTGCCCCGAACACAAAAGTACACCCGAATTGCAAAATGGAGAAGGATTGAGCTTGCTAGAAACTTGGAAGGAAAGACTTTCATGGGAGAGCTTCCATGGAGGGAATGAAGAAGAATGAAGAAGATGAGGGAAGGGTGAGGAGGTCAATGAAGAGGGTGAGGGAAATAAGGGTAGGAGTATGGTCTCCCATACTCCAATTAATTATAATTTCCAATAATAGGCCCTCAAACCCCCCAACTAAGGTATTAAAACTAAACCCCTTACTCCAATTCTCTACACAACCCACCTTGACTACACATAACATTTTATTTATTGTCAATTATTATACTTCCCCCATGAAACTTTAACTTATTTCCTTTTTTAATCCTAAGGCTTAACATTATTTTCCAACTATCTCAACTTAACACAAGAAATCAAGGACATATAATGAAGACATAAAATTAACAATAATATTAAAAGCATATAATATGATACTAAAATAGTGCCTAGGGTTAGGGTCGTTACACCACCAAGTGCAACTTCGATTGCCATTTTCATATATGTTACAATCTTAGGTCAGAGTCTTCTCCCTCCTTGCCTCTTTCTTGCACAAGATACCTTTGTCTGATTTTCATGGTTATGGGTTGTACTGAAGACTCTACATTGATTATGTACACCAAAACCCTGTTTTTTGTCGTTAGTTCCTTTTCTCCTTTTTGAAGTTTGCATCATTTTTGTTTCCCGACCGTGATAGCACAATTTGGCTCACGTAAAAAGAGAGACGAAGAAAATTTGATGACTTTCGTATAACATTATTTGTTTTTGTCTATAGCTTCAAATATAATTCTTAAGTGACAATGACAATGGAGTCAATTTGCATTGTGGAAATAGATTTGGTTTCATGTTAAACAAAATATTTTGTTTCTTTTGTTATTGTATTTTTGTGGATTGAAAAGTTAACTTTGATACTTTATCTATCGGAGTTCAAATCGATTTTAAGAGCTTGATTCTTATAATGAATCTAAGAGTTGCATTCATCATTGTTTTATGAGTTTTTGGTCATTTTGACCCTTTAATAAATGAAAGTAGAGTGAGTCCCATAACTGATTGAACTATTAAAATTAGATTTAGTCTGATAGTTCATTTATCATAACTAATTTAGGATTTGGCCATTTTGTCAATTATCATAACCGATTTAGGATTTGGCCACGCGCGTTAAGTAGCACACACCGTGCGCAAATTGGTAAGGGAGCGAGGCAGGAGAGTGAACAATGAGGGAGTGAGGTATTTTTATTTGAAGGACTTTAGATGAAATTTGAGTTTTTAGTCAAATTGACATGGGTACTATTTATGGATATTCAATTTCACATACGTAGTTACTAATCATGATATATCACATGCGTATTTTACTTTCATATTCAATTTGCCTTCTTTTTTTAATACATGTTATAAAATTAATGGATCAATTCATGAGAATTAATAATTTAACAGTCCAGTTAGTTTAAAGTTGATTTTACATTTATGGGATTTAGTGTAAATTCCATAAGAAAAAGAATTGTGAATAAAAATAAAATGAAACATTAATTATTAAAACTTAAAATAAATATTTTTTTTACGAGCAAAAACATTTCTTATTTAATAATATGAAAGGATAATAATGAATTAAGTCATTAACTATTAGCTTAACATATAATTTTATTTTATAATATATCCTCTCCATCCCATCCGAAAAGGTAAAAAATGGGTTTTGCACGAGAATTAATGAGAGTGTATAGTGTAATAAGTGTTGTGAATATAAAAAGTGAGATAAAAGTGAGAATGTGGGGTAGAAAATAGTAAGTTGATAGTTATTGTGCGTATGACAAGCTGAGTCTCATGAAAAAAAATATTAAAACGTTTCCATTTTGAAAATGTGCCTTTTTAAATGAGACATCCGAAATAAAATTATGTGTTTTTCAAATAGGACGAGAGAGTATATTTTTATAATTTTAATCATTTTAAATTGGGTATTTTAAAAAAACAAATAGTCGGGTTAAAAATAGAGTCGTCAAGTTGGGACGGTCCCGTCCCACCATACAAATGGGACGGGATGAGACGGAATATTTTAGTCCCGTCGCGGAACAACATAGTGCGATCCCGCCCATCCCATCCCGTCCCGTGTACGCTTGCTGGTGATGAGTTGGCCTTGCCTTGGCCGGCCTTGGCCGTGGCCTTGAACATTTTTTCCCACATTGAAAGAAAAACAATAAACTGTGCCTTGGGCCTTGCCTTGGCTGGGCCGGCCTTGTCCTTGGCCTTGACCTTGCCTTAGCTCGGCCTTGGCCTTGGCCGTGAATATTCTTTCCCACATCGAAAGAAAAACAAACTACAATATGACATGTGGCTATATATATATATATGAGGCCTTGGCTGGGATATCAAGCATAATTGGGTCGTGGCAGTCTTTGGCCGTGGCCTTGGCGCCTAGTCAACGGGTCCCGCATTGTTCCGCGTCCCGCAGTAGATTTGAGACGGGACGGAGTATTTGTAGGGGAAATATAGGGTCTTGATCTTGATACTAAGGCCGGATATGTGATTGAATCGTGTATAATCCACTTTTCGAATAAAGTATTTCGACCCTTAATGCCTGGGTTACACAAAATCTTTATTGGGATAAGACAATCACGCAATTTGTTTCTAGGCAAAGAGAACAAATCTAAAACTTGAGAATTGTTTTGCTTTCGTTATATTGTTGTATCACTCTTATATTTTTCATATATCTACAAATGAGATCAATCTCTGTATATATACAGATGGAGAGGTATCAGATAAAGGGTGTAATCAAAAGACATGACTTTAGCCAAGCGATGTGTCTTTTCATTTTAAACTGGCACCTGTTCAGGAACTGCTCGGCCGAGTCAAGGGACTCGCTCGGCCGAGCAAAGATGTCCAAAGACATTTTGCCTATCTGCACGGCCGTGTCTTATGAACTTACACGGCCGTGCCAATCATTCTGCTCGGCCGAGCAAGGCATATGCCTCGACCGAGCAAGGCTGTTCAGAAACTTGGACAATCTGCCATGCTCGCTCTCAGTAGAGTCGGGGACTCTGCTACGAGCACATCAAAGAAATGTGCTACCCTTTAACTTTTACTTCTTTATCGAGGTTGACCTCGTTTTAGCTCAAACGAGTGTGTACTCCACACTTACCCTTACTCGTATTCGAGTCTACTACGAATCACATTGATCTCTAGTAAATCACCATTATAATAAAATAGTTGATGACACTAAAATCACCAACAAATCCCCTCCATTTTAGTGTAATCCTTTGATTTACTAAACTTTATAAATAACGAAACAAATGAATGCGTAAATGAAAATGTCTTGCGATTGAATTTTCATCTTAGTATAATACACATTTCAAATACTCGAGAATCGGGGTGTCCCAACGATTGAACCCGTCAACTCATATGAATACCTGAAGATACTATACACATAAGTTTCATACAATTCTCTTGTTTAATCTTGATACTATTACAAGCCATGTGTCCATATCCAATAGTGAACATATAGGAATCCAAGTCCTAGCTTCTTGAAGCGGCAAAACTTCATGTCCACATAGGTAGTTCCTTTAATCTTGCACCTGCATTTGCAATTTTTCAAAGGAACTATTAAGAAGATATTCTTCAACCTAACCTTTACTTGCAGGTCTGAACACATACCTTGGGAAAGATAATAACATGTGTTCCAATCTCCAACTGCGAGCTTTCCACATTGAATTCAAGCTTCTAACGTTGTATTAGAAGGAAATTGGGTATCTCACAATTAGAGGATTAAATGGACTTTAATCCAATTCCCATTGCAGACTTATTTACCAAGTCTCTAGCTAACCCCTTCGTCAAGTGGTCAGCCAAATTTTGTTGCGACCTTACAAACTCAACTGATATCACCCCATTCATGATTAACTCCCGAATCATACTATGTCTGACACCCAAGTGTCTAGACTTGTCATTATACATTTGACTATAAGCCCTAGCCAATGTAGCTGCACTATCACAATGGATAGAGATTGGTGATATCGGTTTTGGCCATAATGGAATCTCATATACCAAGTTTCGAAGCCATTCTGCTTCTTTACCAGCAGCAGCCAATGCTACAAACTCAGATTCCATTGTAGTATGCGTAATAAATGTCTGCTTTTTGAAAGCCCAAGAAATGGCACCTCCTCCAAGCAAGAACACCCAACCACTAGTAGAAGATGAATCTTCTTGGTTAATCAAACTAGCATCTGTGTAACCTTCTAATATAGAAGGATGTCCACTATAACACAAACCATAGTTCATAGTACCTTTTAAGTACTTGAACACCCTTGTTATAGCATGCCAATGCTGTCTACTAGGATTACTAGTGAACCTGCTCAATCTTCCAACTGCATAAGCAATATAAGGTCGAGTGCCCGTCATAGCATACATCAAACTTCCTATGGCTTTTGATTATTCGAGCTGTGACACAGGTTTACCAGTGTTTGACACAAGTTTCTCAGTAGGATCCATGGGAGTACTAACTTTAGAACAATCATCACAATTAAACCTCTTGAGAATTTTCTCAATATAATGAGATTGTGTAATTGCAATTCCCTTGTTCATCCGTTTAATCTTTATACCAAGAATTACGTCGGCTTCTCCCATGTCCTTCATAGAAAACTTTGATGACAAAAACTTCTTAGTTTCATCAACTACATTTTGGTTTGTGCCAAAAATTAACATGTCATCTACATATAGGCAGATGATTACACCTTTACCGGATTCATCAAATCTGCTATATACACATTTTTCGGACTAATTTAATGCAAAACCATTCGACAAAACAACCTCATCAAATTTTTGATGCCACTGTTTAGGTGCTTGCTTCAACCCATACAATGACTTAATTAACTTACATACCTTATGCTCATTTCCTGGCATAACAAATCCTTCAGGTTGTTTCATATACACTTCTTCTTCCAAATCACCATTTAAGAATGCTGTTTTGACATCCATTTGATGGATCAATAGATTCTGAATAGCTGCCAAAGCTATCAGAAATCTAATAGTAGTGATACGAGCAACCGGTGCATAGGTATCGAAGTAATCGATCCCTTCCTTTTGTCTAAAGCCTTGGATTACCAATCGAGCTTTAAACTTGTCAATAGTTCCATCGACTTTCATCTTCCTTTTGAAGATCCATTTGCACCCCAAAGGTTTACAGCCTGGTCGTAAATCAGACAAGACCCATGTATTATTTTCCATAATAGAACTAATTTCATCATCGATTGCTTCTTTCCAAAATCCAGCATCTCGAGATTTTATTGCTTCATCATAGGTTCTTGGATCCTCCTCTATACTATAACAGTAAGAGTATTGAGATTTAATTTGATCTCTTGATCCCATAACTAAATATAGTTGAAAATTAGAACCATATGATTTAGCTTTCCTTACTCTTTTACTTTTACGAGGTTCAGGTATCTCATTTGGTGTCTCAACTGAATGATCATCCATTTGAGATTCAGCCGACATTGGTATAATGTCCTTTGGTCTAGGTATTGAAGAGAAACGATTCTCATCAAAGATTGCATCTCTCGATTCTATAATTGTGTTAATAGAAATAAATTCATTAGGTTCAATAACATAGAACCTATATGCCTTGGAATGCTCAGCATATCCAACAAAGATGCAGTCAATACCTTTTTCTCCAAACTTTTTCCATTTAGGGTCCGGAAGTCTAACCACGGCCCTACATCCCCAAACTCGCAAAAAAGTCAAGTTTGGTCGTTTCTTATACCAAAGCTCATATGGGGTAATCTTGTTCCTTTTATTAGGAACTCTATTCAATAAATGACAAGTCGTTAACATGGCTTCTCCCCAAAACCCGTCACTCAAACCCGAGTAAGACAACATGGCGTTAACCATTTCTTCAAGAGTTCTATTCTTCCTTTCAGCCACACCATTTTGTTGTGGTACATAAGGAGCCGTAGTTTCATGAATTATTCCTACGGATTGGAAATATTTAGGATCATAATATTCACCACCTCTATCTGTACGTAAGGTTTTAATCAAGCCATTTAGTTGAAGTTCAACTTCAGTTTTATAAATTTTAAATTTATCTAGGGCTTCATCTTTTGCATGCAGCAAATAAATATAGCAAAACCTAGAAGCATCATCTATAAAAGTGACAATATACTTTTTATTGCCTAAAGATGGAGTTGCATGAAAATCACATAAATCACTATGAATCAATTCAAGTTTTACAGAATTCCTTGTAACACTTTTAAAAGGTTTTCTAGTGATTTTTGTCAACATGCAAGTATTACACTTTTTCGTGTTATTATCAATAACAGGAATCAAACCATTTTTGGACATTTCAAGCATTCTTTTATAGTGCACATGTCCTAACCGAGCATGCCATAATGAGGAATTGATAACAACAGAGGAAGTCATATAAACAGAACTAGAGTTAACAGGAATTTTATTTAAATTCAACATGAACATTCCATTATTATAATAATCAAATCCTACAAATACACCCGATTTTGATAAGATATACTTATCGGATTCATACACTTGTTTATATCCACATTTGTTCAAGACAGGACCAGAAATTAAATTCTTACGAAGTTTAGGTACATACAAAACATTAAACAAAGAAATAGTTTTTCCCGAACTGAATTCCAACACCACACTTCCTCTTCCTTGAATAGGAGCGGAATGGTCATTACCCATGTAAAGGACAGATCCGTCTTCCATTGGTTCATATGTCTTAAACCAACAACGATCTTTACAAACATGAGTTGTGGCACCGGAATCAATCCACCACGCAATAGCATCATCCTTGGTTTTGAGAATGGTCCTTAGACCCCTTTCTCGAACCACTTGTGCTTGCGCTTTTCTTGTTGTTTCCAACACGACAATCCTTCTTAAAGTGACCAGTTTTGCCACACTTCCAACATGCCAATTTAGGCTTCTTGTTGGGATCAGAACCATTGTCTTTGAAACTACGTTTCTTTCCTTTGTTTTTATTGTTTCCACCCTCGTCAATAATATTGACTGAGGGTCCAACAACTTCTTTTCCTTTGCCTTTGTCATTCTCTTGCGCCCTAAGAGATTCCTCTATGCGCAAGTGACTACCAAGTTGAACCAAAGACAGATCGTCTTTACCATGTTTCAAAGTGTGTTTGAAATCCTTCCAGGAGGGAGGCAACTTATCAATCACACTTGAAACCGATATTGACTCATCCATCTTCAACCCATGTTGTGTATATTGTCCAAGGATTCTAAGGAGTTCATTGAATTGTTCCATGACAGGTCTTGAATCGACCATCTTGTAATTATTAAAATTACTCACAAGGAACTTCTTACTAGAAGCATCCTCTGCCATGTACTTGGATTCAAGAGAATCCCATAACTCTTTAGCAGATTTCTCATTTTAATAGATGTCAAATAGAGAATCAGACATACCGTTTAATATGTGTCCTCTGCAGATGTAGTCGTCGTTCTCCCACTTCGATCTACGTCTGATGGCTTCCAAGTTATCATCTTCCAGCAATTCTGGAATTGGAGTAGATAGAACATACACCACTTTTAACGTTGTTAAAAGGAGGTGCATCTTCTTTTGCCAACGCCTGAAATCTTGTCCTTCAAATTTGTCTAGCTTTCCAAACTTTGTCGTCATCTCCTTCAAAGTACTTCCACCAGCCATGAGAATCACCAAATACTTTATTCATTTGTAGGGGAAATATAGGGTCTTGATCTTGATACTAAGGCCGAATATGTGATTGAATCGTGTATAATCCACTTTCCGAATAAAGTATTTCGACCCTTAATGCCTGAGTTACACAAAATCTTTATTGGGATAAGACAATCACGCAATTTGTTTCTAGGCAAAGAGAACAAATCTAAAACTTGAGAATTGTTTTGCTTTCGTTATATTGTTGTATCACTCTTATGTTTTTCATATATCTACAAATGAGATCAATCTCTGTATATATACAGATGGAGAGGTATCAGATAAAGGGTGTAATCAAAAGACATGACTTTAGCCAAGCGATGTGTCTTTTCATTTTGAACTGACACCTGTTCAGGAACTGCTCGACCGAGTCAAGGGACTCGCTCGGCCGAGCAAAGATGTCCAAAGACATTTTGCCCAGCTGCACGGCCGTGTCTTAAGAACTTACACGGCCGTGCCAATCATTCTGCTCGGCCGAGCAAGGCATATGCCTCGGCCGAGCAAGGCTGTCCAGAAACTTGGACAATCTGCCATGCTCTGCTCGGCCGATTCAAGGACTCTGCTCGGCCGAGCACATCAGCAAAATGTGCTACCCTTTAACTTTTACTCCCTCCGTCCCATTAGTAAGAGGAAATTTACTGTAGACACGGGAATTAAGGAAAAGTGAATTATAGTGGAGAGAATAGTGAATTATAATGGTGTTGTGAGTATTAAAATAATGTAGGAGAGAGAATGAGTGGAGGGAATAGTAAAGATTCCTTTCCATTTTAGGAAGTTTGTGGTTTGTAATGGGACGACCAAAAAGGAAAGTTTGTGGTTTGTAATGGGACGGAGGGAGTACTTCTTTATCGAGGTTGACTTCGTTTTAGCTCAAACGAGTGTGTACTCCACACTTACCCTTACTCGTATCCGAGTCTACTACGAATCACATTGATCTCTAGTAAATCACCATTACAATAAAATAGTTGATGACACTAAAATCACCAACAGTATTTTAGTCCCGTCCGATTTCGTTTCGTTTTCGTCGTGAAACAATATAATTTCGTCCTATCTCATATTCCCGAATGACAGCTCTAGCTCTAGTTAAAAACAATTTTAATAAAATATACTTATCACACATACACCTACAAGCTACACTTAATAAAGATAAAGAGTTAATTTTTAATCAAATGTTTTAAATTATTTTACTAAAAATATGGAGACCAATTTACTATTTCCAACACAAAATTCATTTGCGCTTAATACAACAAAATAATCCCCAACCCACCAACCCACCAAGCACAAACATGAATCAAGACAGAGGCCTTCAATTATGTACTGGCCGTTGAACAATTTGATTGTTGCGTCTATTAAATTGTTTACTTAACGAATTGATCCGTTAATTTTATAATGAGTGTTAAAAAATAGGGAATTTGCCTCATAAATTCTTTTTGGAATAAATAATTTTTCACTAAATTTTTCATTGTATTAAAATGCCTCATAAGTTCTCATGTTGTATTATGTATAATACAACATTTAGTTATGCAGTAGTTTAAAATCATAATACTGCATCCGCACCACCGCCTCCGCCACAGTCCAGTTCTGCTGCCGCCGTCTGCTATCGCCACATGCCGGATTTCGGTCAATTTTCGCCGGAATCGGTCAATTTTCACCGGAATCTGGCCGCCGATTGCCGAAATCCGGTCGCCGGAGGTCGGAATCTGGTTGCTGGTCCATGGGCTTCGGACTTCGGTCACCGCCGGCCTCCGGAATGCAGTATTATGGCCTTAATTGATGTTGTATTTTCGAAACATAATACAACATCATAATACAACATGGAGATGAAATTTATCGGGCATTATGAAACTTTTTTAGAATTTATCGGGCATAATCCCTAAAAAATATGGTCAAATTGAAAATGAAAATAGAATATGCGGGTGACATTTCACGTTTAGTAGTCATATACTCCCTCCGCCCCGCTCGAAGGGGCACAACTCAAAAATGAAAAGTTTTTTATTACTTCTTTATTTGTGGGATCCAATTGTCACACTCACAATAACTATTCTCTACCCCACTTTCTCTTTCTTACATCACTTTTCATACTCACAACATATTTCACTATACTCCCTCCGTCCCATGATAATATGCAAAATTATCCCTTTTAGACGTCTCACAATAATCTACACTTTCCTAAAATGGAAATGGAACCCACTTTTCTCTACTCACAGCCATTACCCACTTACTCCACTTTCTCTCTCTTATCCAACCATCTAGACTCACAACACATCACCTTTTTCACCTTTTACCTTAATTTTCGTGCCTTGCAAAAAATGTATATTTTCATGGGACAGAGGAAGTATACTTTTTTCTCTTTTCTACCCACTTTTCTTAATTTCCGTTCGTGTATAAGGCAAAAACTTTGACCCTTAGGCGGAGAGAGTACGTGAAATTGAATATCCCCGATTAGTTGTGTTTTTAGTAGGGGTGGAGATGGTTTGGTTCAAACCGCGGTTTGGAGTCGAATCGAGCCAAACCGTGTGGTTTGGTTCGATTTTTAGACATAAGTGGTTTAGCTCGGTTTGAGAAATTAACAAACCATGTAGTTCAGCTTATCTTGGGGTTTGACACTCCTAAATCGAACCGAGCCAAACCGAGCTAAACCGTTTAAGACTGGACCGCGGTTTAAACCGTAAAATTGAACCATTATGTTTGCATTTAATGTGATGCTGCAAGAATTATAGTAGAGTTTTCCTTTATAGCTCTAAGATTGTTTAAGATTGTTGTTTGGTAATTGATACTTTAAGATTGTTTTTTGGTAATTGATACTTTAAGATTGTTTTTTGGTAATTGATACTTTAAGATTGTTGTTTGTAACTTTCATAAGATTGTTGATTGGTAATTGATACTTTAAGATTGTTGTTTGTAATTTTCATACGGTATGTTTTGTATTCTACTTTAAAAATTGTTCTATGATTGTTGTTTGGTGATTGATATTTGATACTTTAGTTTCAAAGTAATCAAGTTATGCTTGTTTATATTCTAAGTACTTATTTATATTCATTAGTCATAAAATGGTTAACAAAAAAAATTATGGTTTGAAATGCGGTTTAGACCGTGGTCTGAACCGCAAAATCAAACCGCAAATCAAATCGCGATTTAGACCGAACCAAACCGAACCATAGCGGTTCGGTTTAACTCGGTTTTAAGTTTTTTATGATTTAGCTCGGTTTGAAATTTCTCCAAATCAATGCTAGCGGTTTGACTTTTAAATTTGTCCAAATGAAGCTAAACTGAACCATTTCCACCCCCTAGTTTTTAGAACAGGGTACCTCACTGTCAACAAAATTGCTAACTTTATCAGCCATTTGCCGCCAACTGCCTCCTGAGTTCCCTCTTCTACTTCTTGGCAGAAGAAATTCGAACCCTAAAACTTAATCCAAGAAGAAGATTCTCATGCTTCATCATCTTTCCAAACAGGCTCTCCAAAAACCAATTCAATTCTCTCTCTTGTCAAGAACCTCGCAAAACCCTTCAACCCAATTCAGCTTTGACCATGAATACAGAGGCATTTGCAATCTCCTTCTCTCCCTAACTCACTCCAGGTCTCTCAACAAAGGTCTTCAATTACATGCCCAAATCGTCAAATCAGGTATTCAATTGATCCCACTCGTTTCCCACCACCTAATCAACTTCTATTCGAAATCCCGGCTCCCACTTGACTCCCGCCAAATATTTCAAGAAACCCATTTCAAATTGGTCACCACTTGGAGTTCCATCATCTCTTCTTTTGCCCAAAATGAGCTCCCTTTTCTTGCTCTTGATTACTTTCGTCGAATGATCGGTTCGGGTGTTCGACCTGATGATCATATATTGCCGAGTGCCACAAAAGCGTGTGCGATTATTGGGGAATATGATGTTGGTATGTAATGTACTAGTATACCTACAAGCTACACTTATACGTACAGTGGAGGGATGAAATGGGAGTTGAAATCCATTTCATCCGGATGAAACCCTCCAATGGTGGTATGAAATGGAGTGAAATGGATTAGTGGGATGAAAGTTTTCATCCGGGTTGAAACATTGATTTTCCTTTTTTTTTTTTTTTTTTTTTTTAAGTTGACATGTGTCAAGACCTTATTGGTCTTGCCTTTATCACTTTTTCACCCAATTATTTAAACTCAATTATCTCATAATAAATGATTTAAAAATAAAAAGAAAAATTCACCAAAATTCATTATTTTTTTTTCCTACAAATTGATATAAGAGAAAATTACGCCATAATCCCTCAATAATATCTAATTTACATCCTAAGACATCCTATTTCTTAATTTACATCCTAATCTTACAAAATATTTTCTTTTACCATATAATCCTTCTCCTGTTTTAAAAATGAGAAAATACCAAATTATAATAGTACCTCCTCACCCACTCACAAACAGTCAAACAGAACACTCTCTCTCTCTCTCTCACACTTTCTCTCTCTAAATTTTTCTCTCTACTCAATCTCTCCGATCACCCTCCCTTCCGGCGAACTCCATCTCTCCCGTCATCATAATTCCGGCGAACCCCTCTCCTCCTCCACTTCCGGCGAACGTCACCCCCACCTCCGGTGATCTATTAATCCGACGACCGTCCACATCTTCTACTCTGGAAACCTGTTACTCCGGCGACCTCACCACACCGCCCAGATCTGCAACTCCAGAGACGATCTACCTCTTTTCCACCGCCGTTTCCTCTATCTCCTTGTGATATTCCAGCAGCAACTATCCTATTGCAAGGACATCGTTGCCGATTTGCTCTAAGCCCTCCATCTCCGGCGTCTCCATCAACATCATCTCCGGTCGTCCTATTCTGGCAACTTCTTCATATCTTGGGCCTCCTCTGTAAGTTTTCCCTCACCGGAATCTAAGTCGAAAACTGAACACCGGAATCTGAGTTTGGCCTTGCGTGAATTGAGCATCACTGAAGCTGTGGATTTTTTAGTCACTTTTTGGTGTTGGATTTTTGGTGTTGGATTTTTTGGTGTTGGATTTTTACATAATTATAATTTTATGTTTATGCTATTTCTTTTTCTTTCATTTAAGTAATTATCTGACAAAAATATCATTGAACAAATTATTTTCATTTTTTATTTATAGTTTATTATATTATTGTAAAACTAAATTTTTGAAATTGAATAGAAAGAGTGAGAACTTACTGATAAATTAAGTTATTAATTGTTTGGTTGCCGGAGTTGGTGTTCGCCGGATTTAATCGTGTTCTTAGTATTTTAGTTGACAACTGAGAACTTATTGATAAGTTCTCAGTTGTTTGGTCGCCGGAGTTGATCGTGTATTTAGTAGTTTAGTTGACAACTGAGAACTTACTGATAAGTTCTCAGTTGTTTGGTCGCCATTGTTGGTGATCGTTGGAGTTGATCGTGTTCTTAGTAGAGACAACTGAGAACTTACTGATAAGTTAAGTTTTTAGTTGTTTGGTCGCCGAAGTTGGTGTTCGTCGTAGTTAATCGTATTATTAGTAGTTTAGTTGATAACTGCGAACTTACTGATAAGTTAAGTTCTCAGTTGTTTGGTCGCCGGAGTTGGTGGTCGTCGGAGTTGATTGTGTTCTTAGTAGTTTAGTTGACATCTGAGAACTTACTGATATGTTAAGTTCTCAGTTGTTTGATCACCGGAGTTGGTAATCGCCGGGAAGGTCGCCGGAGTTGATCGTGTTCTTAGTATAGTAGTTAAGTTGACAACTGAGAACTTACTGATAAGTTAAGTTCTCAGTTGTTTGTCGGCCCGAACAGTGCGTCGGAGTTGGTGGTCGCCGGAGTTGGTAGTCGCCGGAGTTAATTGTGTTCTTAGTAGTTTAGTTGACAGCGAGAACTTACGATAAGTTAAGTTCTCGGTTGTTTGGTCGCGGAGTTGGTGGTCGCGAGGAGTTGGTAGTCGCCGGAGTTAATTGTGTTCTTAGTAGTTTAGTTGACAGCGAGAACTTGCGATAAGTTAAGTTCTCGGTGTTTGGTCGCCCAGGAGAGGTCGCCGGAGTTGGTGGTCGGCCGGAGTTGGTAGTCGCCGGAGTTAATTGTGTTCTTAGTGGTTTAGTTGACAGCGAGAACTTACTTGATAAGTTAAGTTCTCGGTTGTTTGGTCAGCTGGAGAGGTCGTCGGAGTTGGTGGTTGGTAGTCGCTAGGAGTTAATTGTGTTCTTAGTAGTTTAGTTAACAGCGAGAACTTGCGGTAAGTTAAGTTCTCGGTTGTTTCGTCGCCGGAGAGGTCGCCGGAGTTGGTAGTCGCGGAGTTAATTGTGTTCTTAGTAGTTTAGTTGACAACCGAGAACTTGCGATAAGTTAAGTTCTCGGTTGTTTGGTCGCCGAGAGGTCGTCGAGGTTGGTCGCCGAGGAGTTGGTAGTCGCCGGAGTTAATTGTGTTCTTAATAGTTTAGTTGACAATCGAGAATTTCTTACCGATAAGTTAAGTTCTCGGTTGTTTGGTCGCTTGGAGAGGTCGCCAGGCAAAAAAAAAAAAAAAAAAAAAGTTGCTTAGGAAAAGTTGCCGGAGTTGGTCGCCGGAGTTGATGGTTGCCGGAAGTTTTGACCGGAGAAGATGGGGAGGGGGTGACCTAAGGTGAGGGTGGTTGGAGAGAAATTAAATTGTTAAAGAGATTGGACTTAGTGAAATGATAGGAGGGTGAACTTAATAAAATGTTGGGAGGGTGTAGTTATTAAGCTAGGGACTAAATGGTTAATCAAATTATAAATTGTCTTAGAAAGTAGTTTTGTTTCTATAGAGGGATTATTTGGTAAATGCCTCTTGATATAATTTTCATTTGATTTGGACACAAAAAAAAAACATTTAATTTTCAATTTGGGTTGAATTATTACCTAGTAAATTAATTTTTTTTTTAATTTTTTTTCACCAAAATTCATCATTTTTTTCCCTACAAATTGATATAAGTTTCATTTGATTTGGACACAAAAAAAAAAACACTTAGTTTTCAATTTGGGTTGAATTATTACCTAGTAAATTATTTTTTTTTTTAATTTTTTTTTCACCAAAATTCATCATTTTTTCCCCCTACAAATTGATATAAGTTTCATTTGATTTGGACACAAAAAAAAACACTTAGTTTTCAATTTGGGCTGAATTATTACCTAGTAAATTATTCTTTTTTTTAATTTTTTTTTTCACCAAAATTCATCATTTTTTTTCCCTACAAATTGATATAAGTTTCATTTGATTTGGACACAAAAAAAAAAACACTTAGTTTTCAATTTTGACTGAATTATTACCTAGTAAATTATTCTTTTTAATTTTTTTTTTCACCAAAATTCATCATTTTTTTCCCTACAAATTGATATAAGTTTCATTTGATTTGGACACAAAAAAAAAAAACTCATTTCTCAATTATCCTTCTTCATTTTAGCATTTATTTAAAAAAAATCATTATATTTTTTTTACCTATAAATTGATGCAATATATTTTTAATTAAGTGTGAAATATTTTTTTAATTATAAATAATAATTATTATTATTATTTTACTAATCATAAAAATAAAGAATATAAATGAAATATAATAAAAGTAGTGGGGTATAGAATGATGAGTTGGAGGGAGTTGAAATTTAATTTAAATTAGCCATTGGAGTGGGGGTAAATGAAATGGGTAGATGAAATATTAGGTGGATAAGAAAAAGTGTAAAAAGTGTTAGATGAAATGGAGGAGTGGGATGAAACCACTGTGGGTAGTTTAGATTAGAACAGGGCACCTCACTGCCAACAAAATTGCTAACTTTATCAGCCATTTGCCGCCAACTGCCTCCTGAGTTCCCTCTTCTACTTCTTTGCAGAAGAAATTCGAACCCTAAAACTTAACCCAAGAAGAAGATTCTCATGCTTCATCATCTTTCCAAACAGGCTCTCCAAAAACCAATTCAATTCTCTCTCTTGTCAAGAACCTCGCAAAACCCTTCAACCCAATTCAGCTTTGACCATGAATACAGAGGCATTTGCAATCTCCTTCTCTCCCTAACTCACTCCAGGTCTCTCAACAAAGGTCTTCAATTACATGCCCAAATCATCAAATCAGGTATTCAATTGATCCCACTCGTTTCCCACCACCTAATCAACTTCTATTCGAAATCCCAGCTCCCACTTGACTCCCGCCAAATATTTCAAGAAACCCATTTCAAATTGGTCACCACTTGGAGTTCCATCATCTCTTCTTTCGCCCAAAATGAGCTCCCTTTTCTTGCTCTTGATTACTTTCGTCTAATGATCGGTTCGGGTGTTCGACCTGATGATCATATATTGCCGAGTGCCACAAAAGCGTGTGCGATTATTGGGGAATATGATGTTGGGAAATCTGTGCATTGTCTTGCTGTGAAAATTGGGTTTGATTTTGATGTGTTTGTTGGGAGTTCGGTGGTTGATATGTATGCAAAATGTGGGGAAGTTGGGGATGCTCGGAAACTGTTTGATGAAATGCCAGGTAAAAATATTGTTTCTTGGAGTGGAATGATATATGGGTATGCTCAGTTGGGGGAAGGTGAGGAAGCAGTAAGGCTATTTAAACAGGCTTTGGTTGAGGAGTTGGATGTTAATGATTTTACCTTTTCTAGTGTTATTCGGGTTTGTGGCAATTCAACCCTCCTCGAACTTGGGAAGCAAACACATGGGTTGTGTCTGAAAATGGGTTATAACGACTCTGGCTTTGTTGGGAGTTCTTTGATTTCTTTGTATTCCAAGTGTGGAATTATTGAAGAAGCTTATCGGGTTTTCAGTGAGATACATGTTACGATTCTTGGCACCTGGAATGCGATGCTAATCTCTTGTGCTCAGCATTCACACACTTATAAAGCATTGGATTTGTTCAAACAGATGCGAAATGCTGGAATAAAACCAAATTTCATTACCTTTCTCTATGTGCTCTATGCTTGTAGCCATGCTGGTCTAGTTAAAGAAGGGAAGTATTACTTTGAGTTAATGAAGGAGCACGGAATTGAGCCAGGGGATCAGCATTATGCTTCCTTGGTAGACTTGCTTAGCCGAGCTAATAAATCAGAAGATGCACTCTTTACCATAAATAAAATGCCAATGCAGCCTTCGGAATCTGTTTGGGCAGCTTTATTGACTGGCTGCCGAATTCATGGGAACACTGAAATGGCAGCTTATGCTGCTGACAGGGTACTTGAGTTAGGCCCAGTGAGCTCAGGTATGCATATGCTATTATTTAATGCCTATGCAGCTGCTGGAAGATATGAAGAGGCAGCGAAAGTTCGAAAGATGTTGAGGGACAGAGGGGTGAAGAAGGAAACAGGTTTGAGTTGGGTTGAGGAGGGCAATAAGATTCATACATTTTCGGCAGGGGAGAGGAGGCATTCTAAATCCAAAGAGATTTATCTAAAGTTGGCGGAATTGGAAGATGAAATGGAAAGAGCAGGTTATGTTGCAGACACTAGTTCCGTGCTGCGTGAAGTGGACAGTGAAGAGAAAAATCAGGCAATTAGATATCACAGCGAGAGATTAGCCATTGCATTTGCATTAATTACCTTTCCAGCGGAAATACCAATTAGAATTATGAAGAACTTGCGTGTTTGTGGCGATTGTCACACTGCAATCAAGTTTATATCGAAATGCTCGAGTAGAGTAATCATTGTGAGGGATAACAATCGATTTCATCGGTTCGAGGATGGGAAGTGCTCCTGTAATGACTATTGGTAACTGGATATTGAGGATGACATTGTACCTTCCAATGCTTTCCATTCTGGGAGCATATCAAGAAGGTTTCTAGCAGTTGACCTTTGACTTTTGTTGTAACATAACATATAATTTTCAGTTTCCATAAGCAAGTTCGTTGGTGTCTTTCATTCTGCTTCACAAAGTAATGTTTTTCAGTTTTAACTTTTAATCTCTTTACATTATAGTTGAAATGTCATGTCGGTGGTTCTGTTTGTGGTTCACATCGATCTGTTGCCTGCTCTGGATGGTTCCTTCTAGGGGTGTTCACGGTCCGGATTAGTTCGATTTTTGTCAAAATTTTAGAAAATCAGGATCGGATCAAATACTTCGTTACTGTAAAAATTTAGGACCAGGATCAGACCATTACATTATAGATCGGTCCCATCGGTCCGGTTCTAATGGTCCGATTCCGGTTCTACAAATTAGAATATAATATACTCCCTTCGTCCCTAAAAGATTGTCCTGTTGTACATTTTGCAATTATTAAGGAAGAGCTTCACCTTCTTGTACCTTAGTAGATTTACACTAACATTCATGCCTAAGTTTAGAAATGGGACATACTTTTTGGGACAAATCAAAATGACAAATGGAACAATCTTTCAGGAACGGAGGGAGTAATTTTTTACAATAACAAAATCTACAAACAAGCATATTTAAAAACCAAATTGCTGAACAATATTTCAGGCGGATAGAATATATGACTGTCTACAAACAAGCATATTTAAGAACTAAATTACAATAACAAAATCAACGGACGGAGTATATGACTGTCTCAACTTCCTGTAAACAGTTTCCGGAATTTGTAACTCATTGTTTTTTCTTTTGCTCTCTTGGTCAAATTTTGGGTTGGCGGCCAGTTAATTTTGTACTATTTCTCGGAAATGAGAGTTTAATTCTCAAAAATCTCACCTTTGGCCAAAAAGAATCAATTTTTAATCCAGTTCTCCCAAAAACATACGATGCCACGTCATCATGTATAATTTAAGCATCACACCATTTGCTGATCTCGCTATTCCGGCTCCTCTCTGTTCATCAATGGTAGCTTATCCCATTCACCTTTTGTCAAAACGGTGTCTCGTTGTTATAAGTTTTGCCTTTTCTAAAAAGTCAAAGAAATTTTACTATTCTACCCACTAATTCTCTCCTGCTTTACTTTTATACTCACAACACTTTTCAAATTTACTATTTCCTTCACTCATTCTTTCTCCTATTTATAGTCCCTCAATAATATCTAATCTACATCCTAAGACAGCCTATTTCTTAATCTACTTTTTAATCCTAAAAAATATTTTATCCTACCATATAATCCCTCACTTAATTTAAATGATATAATTATACCCCCTTCCCTCCCTACCCACCCACCCACCCACCCTCCCTCCCTGTCATAAACACACACACACTCTCTCTCTCACACACACACACACTTTCTCTCTCTACTCCCTCTCTCCCGTCACCACCCCTCCCCTCCACAACTTCCGGCGCCGATCCCTACCTCAATTGAAGCTGATCGTCCATCAATGGAACCAGAATCCAGTAGTTCCGATCCCTTCCTCTATCTCCAAGCCCTAGCGACTCTCCTAACTCCACTTCCATCCCCTCCGGCTCCGACTCCGACTGCGCCGCAAATATCTACACCTTCAGCAACGAAAACCCCTCCAACTCCGACGACTCTGTCCACGACGCCCTTGAAGAAGTCACCATCTACTGCACCGCCACCGCGGCCTCTCCTCCCTCCAAACACCCCAAATACACACACCCAATTCTAACCCTAGACCGAATCAACCAGTTACCGGACTCCCTCCTCCACCAAATTCTCTCCCTACTCCCGATCAAAGACGCCGTCGCATCCGGAATTCTCTCCAAATGCTGGAGACACACGTGGACCTCCATGCCTAACCTAATTTCCAAACACAGCGGCTCTTGGGATGAAGGAATTAGTGAATTCTTGGATATCGTCAACAATACGGTTCTGTTGTATAGCAACAGCAGCAATCTCAAGAGGTTTTCCCTAGAACTTGAGTATTCAAAATGTTTTGCTAGTAAGATTACCACGTGGATTCGTTTTGCCACTAGTCGAAATGTCGAAGAAATCGATTTGAATTTCTTGGGTGAACCAATTATATCTCTTTCAACTCGTGATTATTATCTCTTGCCTCTGTTTTGATGATAGATATGTAAGCTCGGCAAGCCTTTGATAAAAGGTCTGCAAGCTCAAAGTGGTAAGAGCACTCAGGTTTTCCGGAACTGAGGATGGTGGTTCAACTCCACCCAGATCTATTTAGACTATTTTTTTTTTTTGGCTTATGCTCATTGATTTTTTTTACCGGAGAGCGCGTAATGATTTCCAACTTAAAGGCTTGAGAGGATGGTGGTTCAACTCCGTATAGCCTACTTTTTCTTCTTCTTTCGTAATGGTTTTTCAAATTGTAATCACTGGATGAAGTGTGTAATGGTTTTTCAAATTGTAATCACCGGATGAAGTGTGTACAGTCGAATAAGTTGAATTCTCAGTTATTTCGTCGTTGGAGAGGACGCCGAAGTTGGTGATCGTCGGAATTGGTGGTCGCCGGAGTTGATCATGTTCTTAGTAGTTTAGTTGACAACTGAGAACTTACTGATAAGTTCTCAGTTGTTTGGTTGCAGCAGTTGATGATCGTTGTAGTTGATCGTGTTCTTAGTAGTTTAGTTGACAATTGGGAACTTACTGATAAGTTAAGTTCTCAGTTGTTTGATCGCCGAAGTTGGTGGTCGTTGGAGAGGTCGCCGGAGTTGGTGATCGCTGGAGTTGACCATGTTCTTAGTTGTTTAGTTGACAACTGAGAACTTAATGATAAGTTAAGTTCTCAGTTGTTTGGTCGCCGGAGTTAATTGTGTTCTTAGTTGTTTAGTTGACAACTGAGAACTTAATGATAAGTTAAGTTCTCAGTTGTTTGATCGCCGGAGTTAATTGTGTTCTTAGTAGTTTAGTTGACAACTGAGAACTTACTGATAAGTTAAGTTCTCAGTTGTTTGGTCGCCGGAGTTGGTGGTCCCCGGAGTTAATTGTGTTCTTAGTAGTTTAGTTGACAACTGAGAACTTACTGATAAGTTAAGTTCTCAGTTGTTTGGTCGCCGAAGTTGGTGGTCGCCGGAGTTGGTAGTCGCCGGAGTTAATTGTGTTCTTAGTAGTTTAGTTGACAACAGAGAACTTACTGATAAGTTAAGTTCTCAGTTGTTTGGTCGCCGGAGAGGTCGCCGGAGTTGGTGGTCGCCGGAGTTGGTAGTTGTCGGAATTAATTGTGTTCTTAGTAGTTTAGTTGACAACTGAGAACTTACTGATAAGTTAAGTTCTCAGTTGTTTGGTCGCCGGAGAGGTCGCCGGAGTTGGTGGTCGCCGGAGTTGGTAGTCGCCGGAGTTAATTGTGTTCTTAGTAGTTTAGTTGACAACAGAGAACTTACTGATAAGTTAAGTTCTCAGTTGTTTGGTCGCCGGAGAGGTCGCCGGAGTTGGTGGTCGCCGGAGTTGGTAGTCGCCGGAGTTAATTGTGTTCTTAGTAGTTTAGTTGACAGCTGAGAACTTACTGATAAGTTAAGTTCTCAGTTGTTTGGTCGCCGGAGAGGTCGCCGGAGTTGGTGGTCACCGGAGTTGGTAGTCGCCGGAGTTAATTGTGTTCTTAGTAGTTTAGTTGACAACTTAGAACTTGCTGATAAGTTAAGTTCTCGCCTGTTTGGTCGCCGGAGAGGTCGCCGAGCTGGTGGTCGCCGGAGTTAATTGTGTTCTTAGTAGTTTAGTTGACAACAGAGAACTTACTGATAAGTTAAGTTCTCAGTTGTTTGGTCGCCGGAGTTGGTGGTCGCCGGAGTTGGTAGTCGCCGGAGTTAATTGTGTTCTTAGTAGTTTAGTTGACAACTGAGAACTCACTGATAAGTTAAGTTCTCAGTTGTTTGGTCGCCGGAGAGGTCGCCGGCGAAAAAAAAAAAAATCGCCGGAAAAAGTCGCCGGAGTTGGTCGCCGGAGTTGATGGTTGCCGGAAGTGTTGACCGGAGAAGATGGGGAGGGGGTGACCTAAGGTGAGGGTGGTTGGAGAGAAATTAAATTGTTAAAGAGATTGGACTTAGTGAAATGATAGGAGGGTGAACTTAATAAAATATTGGGAGGGTGTAGTTATTAAGCTAGGGACTAAATGGTTAATCAAATTATAAATTGTCTTAGAAAGTAGTTTTGTTTCTATAGAGGGATTATTTGGTAAATGCCTCTTACTTTTATACTCGCAACACTTTCTCCACTAACCCTTTTTTCTTAATTTGCATGTCATGCTCAAAACGATGAACCTATAAACGGGATAAACGGGACGGAGGGAGTATTTTGCAACTTTTCATTTAAATTTCTTGGAAAACCCAAAAAGAGTTGGAAAAGGAACAAGGAGCACAGATGATACCGTTTTTGGGGTTTCCCCAACTAAGGTAGGTCTATTTGATCCTCAGAGTCCAATTCTGTCTAGTTAACGCCTCCATCTAACTCTAGTGTATCTAATCTTTTTGTTTATTTCATTATTGGAATCTTCCCCCAACCCCTATTTCTTCATTGTTAAGAAATACTATTCCCTTCAACTAGGAATAATCCCTGGCTCCCCAGCTACTTTTTGAATTTGAAAACTTGATTTCATAAGAAGAAATTCTTAATTTTAGCCCATATTTCTTCTGGGTATTGTTAATTTTTGTCTTTTGAGTATTTTGAGGTAATATTTTTCTCTGTTGGTTGTTGGCTATATTGTTTTTGTTTGAGAAATTATGGCAGCAGATGCTGTTTTGTATTTGAGGAAGAATGTTGAGAAGATGCCTTCTTTATGGGTTTTCTTCAAGGACATCAGGTACTATCATCATTTTCATATAATTCCTTCAGGCTCTTCAGTATGTGACATCTATTGTTTCATGTAATCAACTATTACAATGAATTTTTAAGTTCAAAATCTTGCTTGTGCTTTGCTTATGGCCGATTCGCCGTGTTGTGTTTAGGAGTGTCTTCAGTAAGGATGAGCTAAATTTGGAGATAGCAACTATTGCAGTACCTGCAGCACTGGCTTTGGCGGCAGACCCTATCGCTTCTTTGATAGACACAGCTTTCGTTGGCCATATAGGTTTGTCTTTCTTGTTGCTCCAATCACATTGTGGTCACTAAATATCTTTCGCATCCTTGATTGCCTCCATTTTTGGATTGACACACATTCTTTCTCTAGCTCCTTTGCAGCTCATACAGCTAAGTATATGAACAATTAAGCCTTTATCATCTGTTCGGAGGACTGCTAAGCTTTACATTATGTTCACTTATTGGTCTATTCAGGTCCTGTGGAGCTTGCAGCAGTTGGGGTTGCTATTGCAATTTTTAATCAAGTGTCAAAGATTGCAATATTCCCACTTGTTAGTGTCACAACTTCATTTGTAGCAGAGGAAGATGCTCTGAGTTTAAGGGCTGCACCCCAGGAAATTGAAATAATGGAAAAGGGTTCTTGGGTGGATGATGGAACAGAAGAGTTGATACCCAATACTGGTACACCTAATATTTCTATGGTCTCTATATAACGACAACAATATTTGTCAACCTAGTTATTTTGAGGAACTTATAAATTATAACAATCTCGAGTTTCTTGCTCTTCAGCTCATGCTATCCTTATTTTGTATATATTGGTTCTAAATATATTTGGTTTCCTGGTTTTTTTTATCAGAGTATACGGCTAAAGTCCGACACGAGAGAAGGCATATTCCATCGGCTTCATCGGCTTTGGTTATTGGTGGCATGCTTGGTCTCATCCAAACATTACTCCTCATTTTTACTGCCAAACCAATATTAAAGTACATGGGCATAAACAATGTATGTTTCCTCTCTACTGAATAAAATTCTGAACTCATTCTGTTTTTCAAGGTGTTATATGAAGATGAAAGATTTGTCTTGCGTGTTCAAAACTTGTTAGAGACATTATCCCACATCGGGAATTAACAAACCTTGCCTATAAAATATAAAAATCTTGAGCCACTCCCCTTTCCACCAACTGGTTTTAAGGTGGAACCTCCGACTTTAAGATGGTATCAGAGCAGGTCCATTACACGTGAAGGCCCAACGGCCCACGATATTGATTCGCGCCACCCGATTAATAAGTCCACGTTGTAAGCCTTTGGCAAAGCCCGGCTACACGTGAGGGGGCGTGTTAGAGACATTATCCCACCCCAGACTTTAAGAAAACTCCATTTGGCATCCAAATCTTGAAATGTTATCTCAAGTGTGCTTCAAATTTCTTTGTCTCTTTGGTATGCTTTTCTCCTTGCTTATTGATTGCTTCTGTGTAAGCCTGTGATAAAAGCATATTAATACCAATAGACTGAATCGGATAAAATGTTCAGTTAAACTAATTGAGACAGTGGGTTATGTCCATCTTGATTATCATTTAGGCTGTGGTTAGTCCTTTTTCCCTTCTGGAGGCTTCACAGTGAAAAACCAATAGTGTTTCAAGAAAAAAACATCAACAAACTATATCCTCAGGACTTGAAGGCCATCTCGATATCGATTTTTTACTTTTAGTTACCAAAACATAAGGACGTAGAATAGTGTCAATGTCATGTCAAAATTTTTAGAATGTGTTTACACAAGACATGAACAGGTTCAGCCTGGTGCTTTGATTTTCGATGTTCCCAGAAGGATTTTTTTTTTTTTTTGTCAAAACTGGGAATCATTTGCAAATTGATGAACCACAGAATGTTTCATTGAGATGGTTCTTAGCAGTTTCAGAATGGATTATCTTGTTTCAGTTTGTCACTGGAAACCCCTAGGTCCCTCTAGTCATTATTAGTTATATATATACACACAGATAAATCATTTTCCTTCTTAATATCTTGCAAAGGCTAGTGCTTCTTCTCCTTGTGGATTTAGCCTCTAATTTAGTATTGATTCTACCCCGTGCTTGCTACTGTGCTATGTTTTGTTAATAGCGGAGCTTAAAATCTTGATGATATTTCAAATTGCTTTCTGCCAATTATATATAGCACCACTTATACGTCCTTGTTCCATGTAGGATTCTGCAATGTTAAAACCAGCTCGGCAATACCTAATATTGAGATCCCTTGGTGCCCCAGCAGTTCTACTCTCGTTGGCCATGCAAGGGGTGTTTCGAGGATTTAAGGATACAAAAACTCCTTTGTATGCGACCGGTGAGGATTTCTTCCAGGTTCTACATTAGTGTTTCTTAGCCTTTACTCTCTCTCTCTCTCTCTCTCTCTCTCTCTCTCCCTCTCTCCCACAATCAGAATAGAAAATATTAGTCTTTCTGTTTAATGTGCTTTACGTGGAATTCTAAAATCCTGGATTTGTTGAATTCCCATGGTTAAACCATTTTCTTTGAATGCATGTGCTTAATAATTTTTATTTGATTATGAATTCAACCAATAATTGTTTTTCACGTTTTGTGATTATACATATAGTGGTGGGAGACTTGATGAATATCATTCTGGATCCAATACTAATCTTTGTACTCAGTATGGGCGTTCGTGGTGCGGCCATTGCCCATGTTATTTCCCAGTAAGTCTTACATTTATGCTAAATTGTTACTACTGTGGTCTCCTCTTTTAAGTTTCAACTAATCTGCACTTGTAGAAGTTTTTTTCTTTCTATTTGGTAGAAGTTTTTTTCTTTCTATTTGGTGCTCTTTTTCTGCTGCTAACATAGCTTAGGACGAGTACAGGTACTCAATCTCGCTTATACTCTTGTGGAAGTTAAGGGAAAATGTTGATCTCTTACCTCCAACTATTAAAGACCTGCAATTCGGTCGGTTTCTTAAGAATGGCAAGTTTTTCGATCCTTGCGAAATCTTAGGTCATTTCATTGGTAGGGTAATAATTATTATTGCTAGTTATTTTCTTCGTAGCGATCCAATATCTAAATCATTGATGATGATTCATGATAATCAAAAGTTTTTTTATTTTTTTTACATGCAGAAAGCAACAATTTAAACATTTTAATTCTGATTACACACCTGGTGAAGCCCAGGACATTTACTGAGCCTTTTTTTGGGTCGTTTCTTTATTTATTTATTTTATTTATTTTATTATTATTTTTTCAATAACCTTTTTACACGATGACATATGAGGATTCATGTTAGCCTACCCCAAATTATTTTGGGACTAAGGCTTTGTTGTTGTTGTTGTTGTTGTATTATTGCCTGTCTCACCGGAGAAAGTTCTTGCAATAATTCTTTTGTTTTGGCTTATGCTTGACTCAGGATTTCTCTTATTATTGAGGGTTATAGCTGCAACATTCTGTGTGACACTGGCAGCATCATTGGCTGCAAGGCTAGGAGCAACATCAATGGCTGCCTTTCAAGTTTGTTTGCAGGTTTGGCTGGCAGCGTCATTGCTCGCCGATGGATTGGCAGTGGCCGGACAGGTAAGAAATTTTAATTAAAATCCTTAAATAGAGAAAATGATAAAGAAAATTTATGTAAACAAAAACAAATGAGTTCACATCAAAATATCCATTCTTTTGCCCACCACTTTCATTACATATCAGATTGTAAATGATTCACAATCTGTTTATTTTCTCTGCAACAACAACAACAACAAAGCCTTAGTCCCAAAATAATTTGAGGTCGGCTAACATGAATCCTCATATGTCATCGTGTAAAAAGGTTGTTGTAAAAAAAATAAAAAAAAATCAACCCCCCACATGGGTTTTTGCCCTCCACTCCTGCCTCTTCAACACCATACTTTCATCCACTCCAAGTAAACTCATATCATTTTCAATCATATCATTCTCTGAAAAACTTAATTGTGGTTTCTTGTATTCCAGGCCATCCTTGCAAGTGCATTTGCAAGAAACGATTACGAAAAGGCCACAGCAACCGCTTCTCGTGTGTTACAGGTGATGAGTTCGACTGCTTATTAAGCTTTACACGATTGATAAAGGGCTAAAGTGTTAATCTTTCTAGCTATATAGTCTGTATTCATATTTTAAACTGCCAATCAATTTGCAGCTGGGCTTGGTTCTTGGACTAGTTCTCTCTGTCGTCGTTGCTGTTGGATTGAAATTTTCATCAGGGTTGTTTTCCCAAGACATTAATGTTTTGCGACTCTTAAGTTTGGGAATCCCGGTCTCTCCTTTCCACCCTTTCTCTCATATTCATATACAAAATACGGACTAGTTATCTTACTAATTCTTGATAATTTAGATCTGACGGCCTGATTGTCTTGCTCACTAGTTTGTTGCAGTGACTCAACCTATAAATTCATTGGCGTTTGTTTTTGATGGAGTCAACTATGGAGCATCCGATTTTGCTTATTCTGCATACTCCATGGTAAATGCACTACGACAGACTCATTTCCATATTTTGCTTGTAATTTTTTTTTTTCAAAAAACAACAAAGATTTACATCGAATCTGCATGCAAAGAATGATTCACGACTCAATTTTATTTTTTTTTTGCAGATTTTGGTGGCACTAGTGAGCATTTTATGCTTGTTTTCACTATCATTAAGTTATGGATATGTGGGCATATGGGTTTCTCTATCTATCTTCATGAGCTTACGCGCCTTGGCTGGATTTTGGAGGATAGGGACTGGAACCGGACCATGGAGGTTTTTGAGAGAATAGTTACTGCCTACGACAACATATTTGGTTACTCGTATCAACCTCCAAACTAATGTTGCTATATGAACGAGAATGGGTAGGAGGAATAGCAAGTGAACGGTTGTTGGGAGTATGATGAGTAGGTCTCATTGAATATAAAAATATGAAACTTTTTGTCATTTTGGACAGTACGGTTTGAGATGGACGAAAATGGCAAAAAAAAATCTGATTAGAAATGGAACGGAGGAAGTCATCCATAACTTGTAACTATACTAGCCCATGCCCGTGTCCAAGGCCACGTTTTTTTTAATTTAAAACTTTTTTTTTTAAAGGCAAAATGGGAAAAGGACAAAATAGTGAGGGCAAAATGGAAATTTCCGCCGTTGAAACTGTTCATTGAACAGTAAAAGACCACTCTCATTTTTACTATAGATATTAAGAGAATACCATATCTGGGAACGAAAAACAAATTTAGTGATTTTTTTATTTTTATTTTGGGAAAATATTTACCCATAAGTTTCTTTTGGGATAAATCATTTTCTCTCATGTAAATGGCTTATTTTTATGGGAATTTTACCCATAAGTTTATTTTGTGATAAATCATTTCCTCTCTAGTTTCTCATTAATTTAAATGTCTCACAAATTTTTATTCAGTATTATATTATACTTCATTCTATATGCAATATTTAAAAATTATGATACAACATCCTCAATACTGCTTGCTGCCACCACCGTCGCTACCGGCTGCTGCCGTCGCCCGCTGTCACCACCGCCGAAATATGGTCATCGGCCGCCGTAATTCGGTCGCCGACGTCACTTGTCATAATCAATATTATAATATTATATGAGTATGCAGTATTATGCATTATCTTGTATGCAGTATTATTACAGAATTATACAACATGATAATAAAATATGAAAAGGAACTTATGGACATTATAAAAAAAAATTAGAACTTAAGGCGCATTCTCCCTATTTTTATCTATTTTTTCATTTATACCTTTCTTTGAATGTGAAATACTCATACATTATCATAATTAGGAAAATAATAATAAAAAAAAAAAATCACTGTAGGTAGGACATAATTGGAAAATAGATCATTAATTTGCATTTGATGCATGATAAGCGGAAAAATAAATGAGATGACGAAAAATAAAATGTGATTAATATAAATGAGATCGAGGAAGTATGATAATAATACATAATGTTGTGCAATAAAACCCTAATGTCAATAATAAATGTTGTAATAAATTGTCAAACTTTTTAATTTTTTTTTACTTTGCTTGAACATTTTATTATGAAATTATAATAAAATAATTTTTATTCAAAAATTGGACACTTATTTTTGAATGAATTAAAAAGAAAAAAACACTACACTTATTTAAAACCAACCTAGTCATAAAAAGAGAATAGTGTCTTTTGGTATGCTTAACATTCAAAAATAAATTTTTCCAAAATTATGAACATGAGTGTAATACTTTTAATTCACTAAAAATTTGAATAAATTGTTACATTAGTTTTAACTGTATTTGTTAATTTTTATTTTTGTTTATTTAATTATATCAAAATTATACAAATTATAAAAAGAACCAAAAGTCGATACAGTTGTTGTCATAATAAGGCTACTAAATACGTTGACTAAGTAGATGATTTTGTTTTAAGCATTACTACTTTGTTTCTTAATAAACTAATGTAAGAAATTTTTGTTTTAAAATTGTCTTTCTTATAAAAAGCTTTGTTACAAACGTTTTTACTAAATTTCTTTCACTATTTTTTTAATTATCGTAAATTAAATGTTTAAAAGTGAATAATAAGAATATTTATCTTCTTTTTCAAAGTTAATACTTAAAATTCAAATGAATTGTTCTTTTAGAATAAAAAATACTAAATGAATATCAAACTTTTGATTTAGGGATATTTTAAAAATATTTATTTTAGCAAAGATGCATAAATACGCTTGCTTTTCTAAATTTTCAACTTTACAATTATATAATGAATAGTAAAATAACAAAGTAATAAAATAAATCATTTAAGGAAAAAATATTTTAAAATAACAATTTCTATTAAAATAATCACTAAAGTTTCTCACATAACGAAATATGTGTATACAAAAAGCTTCCAAAATTTATAATATTAACTGTGTTGGTTAAACTGGGTATTAGTTTTAACTTTTTATTATAAATTATTTTCAGTGTAAATTATTTTGGACTCATAATTAATATATTATAATTATATAACATCATTTAAACAAAATATGTTAATATAACAAAATTTTACTTATTTCATGCAATGCATGGGTGCAATACTAGTAAAGAATAAAACCATAATAGCCATAATAATTTTAAAACTATAATAAACATAATTATTAAAATTATTATGGTTTAGGAAATTCAGGTTGAATTGGTATGCATTTCCATTTTGGCATTTGTATGTCCACAAATTTATTCATAGAATCAAAGGGTCATTTTCTGTCGGCCCAACACCACTTAAAATAAAAGCTAGCAAATACTCAACGTCCGTTCCATTCGAAAAGATATAAAAATGGGTTTTACCTGAGAATTAAAAGAAATATATAACGAAGAAAGTGTTGTGAGTATAAAAAGTGAGATTCAAGAAAAAATCTGGAGTATGAAATAGTAAGTAAACATTTATTGTGAGTATAACAAATGAGTTATATAAATAAATAAGTATTAAATAGTTTCTATTTCGAGAGTGCATTTTTTCAAATGAAACACCTAAAATAAAATTTTGTGCGTATTTAAGTGGGACCTAGGAGTACAGTTTAAGATAATGAATGATCCACCTACTTTTATAGTTACCTGTCTTCTTTCCATATGTCTCTATCTTAAAATTTTAGTAATATTTTTTCCACCAAGGGTGTTTTGGGAATTTCGTTCATCCTCGAGGTAACTGTTAAACACTGAAACAAGCATCTCTTCCAAAACCTCTTAGACTGACTAATCCTTTGACGTAGCTGCGCACAGAAGCAATGGCTTATTCAAAATTGAGGGTTTAAATTTATTAGATCATCTCCGTTTGACACAGAAATTGCATTATCTCTCTAAAATTGTGCAATTTCTATATCAAATATCATTCATCATTTTCATCCGTTTATTTCAAATATTGCACCGAAAAAGAATATTCTTAGAATAGTTTTTATTATTTATTTTATAATCAATGTTTCTACATAATATTAAATTCTTATTAATTTATATTGTTATAACAGAGTCTATTTAGAAGATAGAAAACAAACAACAATCAAACAAAATAAGAATATACGTGGTTCACCAACTTGGCTACGTACACGGACAGAGTGAGAGAATATTATTATATTCTGAAAATCAACAAATTACAATATCTAATCTAGTGCACGAATTATTGGACCCTAGATCTAAAGAAACAGATGAGCAAAAGCAACTATAAATATGGTTGAGGGCAGGCTCTATTTATATGTCCAACCCTAACCCTGCAGGGTTTTACAACCCTGAGCCAAATCTGCCGCTGAACAGGTCTTTTTCGGCATAGGCGCGATCGCCCCATTATAGGGTGCGATCGCCCCTTCTCCAAAACGGGCACCCGCGCGATCGCCCGCTTTGTCCAGTAACTTGGAGCGATCGCGCGATCAGCTCCCACTACAACAAAAACAGGTTTTTGTGGCATTTTTTTAAGTGCCACAAATCAGAAAAAAGTGCCATAAAAGCTATTTCCGGCACATTTTCCGGCACTTTTATAAGTGCCATAATAAGTCGCGTCGGCAATACTTTCCGGCACTTAAAAGTGCCACATTTTCCGGCGCTTTTAAAAGTGCCACAATTTCCGGCGCTTTTAAAAGTGCCACAATTTTCGACGATTTTAAAGTGCCGCAATTTTCGGCGCTTTTAAAAGTGCCACAATTTCCGGTGCTTTTTAAAGTGCCACAATTTCCGGCGCTTTTAAAAGTGCCACAATTTCCGGCACTTTTGAAATGCCATAATTTCCGGCACTTTTTTAAATGCCATAATTTCCGGCACTTTTTTAAATGCCATAATTTCCGGCACTTATGAAAGTGCCACAATTTCCAGCACTTATGAAAGTGCCACAATTATCCGTGCCGGTTTGCAAGTGCCTCAAATTTACGGCATTTAAAAAAAGTGTCTTAATTTTCCGGCACTTTGAAAAGTGCCATACATTTCGGCACTTTTGCACGGTTTTAATGAGCGACGGATATGATTCTTGCTTGGTAATTCACTACAAATAGATACAAATCACAAGCATATTTAATGCCACATTCCTACATAATTTTAACTAACTGTAACAAAGTATATAAAAGATAACTTTTTCTCATTGTCATCAAAGAAAATAAGTATAAATTACATCATTCAGAAAGTAATAATTCAAAAATTTAAGCAAGGCATACAACCTTGATATCATAACACCAAAAGCTAAATATTCAATTGTTCAAACAAAAGTGTGATGAGATAATGGTCTTCTTCCATAGCGAATGTATTACAAGAGACGTGATCCATCACCTACAAACAAACAATTATAGCATTAATTACTTTAGTTTTTAAAGAGACTTTAAAAAAAGTTATAAAGAATACAATACAACCTCGTGTTACATCTATATTTCTCCATGCAACAGATTTTCCAATAGCTTCTCCCAACTTGGTGACTCCTTCGTAAGGCCTAATTAATTTTTCGAATGGTTTTATCGCTTATTTGATAAGTACTTCCCAAAATTCATTTCCCAATTCAGTCCCCCCAACAACTTTAGAGGCATTTTTACTTATCAAAATTCCTCTAGCCACCACTTGTTTTGGACCTTTATAGTCAAGGAGATTCACAAGAACTTCCCCCTGCATATAGTAATTAACATTAGAGCCTAATCAAATCTTACATGTAGTAAATCTTCTATTTCAGCTACTTCAAGTAACATTGCTTTGTAAGTGGTACCCATGAAAAACTGGTTTAGCGGCGCTGCTCCATAACCATAACTTTACCACATACACTAACTACACGGTACATTTGCAGTAAGCAATACACATAAAGATTTCCGAGTTTAACCAATAATTGTCAAATATGTAGCAGGTATAAGGATAATTAACATATTAAACATCCATACTAAAAAACACATCATTACCACATGCATTCCAAAAATGAAAATATTATTTAGCCTTGAATTGATACATATCCATACCAAAAATCAGAACTATAGTACATAGATCTATTGAATAGCATCGTAGTTTTTATCATAAGAAACCATTGTACTTAAAATATTCTATGAAATAACCAATACATTATAACAGCTCTTCCCTAGCAAAGCTAGTCAATGAGTCAACATCATAATGGTCAAGCCCTTACACTATATAATTCTTCCCTAGAAAAGCCGAGTAATGACTAAACGGTAGCCAAAGATAGCATTTATCAACCTGGATGGAGAGCATTCAAGTAACACCAACCGGTTTTCATTCGAGGTCAAGGGTAAAACAACTATTTTGCCAAATCGAGCCAAGAAAAGGTATAGGGCGGCAAACGGGATAACTCTACAGCGGTTTGACAAATCTATATAACCCATTTCGGACTACGAGCACACATTCCATATACTTATTTCGAGATATACTTGCACCTGGCCAAAGAGTTTTTCAAGAGACAGGTTTCCTATTTATAACGGGAACCATTTATCAATAGATCTAAATATTCGGCGGCAATTGAACGCAACGGGATAAGCTGTGGCGGTGGTTGAAATTTTAAGCATAAACAAGTTAATTATATGTTGAAATTAACCCATTTCGAGTAAATTAGTTAATATCTTAAATAACAAAAATGAGGCAAGTACACTAATATCATGGAATCAAAGTGAAATAATAATATGTACGATTGTTAACATCATCTAGTTTTTTCTTCTTTGCTTGATAAATCTGAAATCAATTAAGACTGACATTAAACGATGACATAATGAAAAGTGCATTAAACTAAACTACCCCATTTTATTTACTAATTACTAGTACAAGCATAACTATTTATCCAGTGCGAATACAAATGTGATTACTTATGGAAAAATGTCAACAACACATGCACACAAGTGTATACAATCCAAAATTAGACATTTACCTTTTTCGAATGTTCGTCGGTAATGTGATGCTTCTTTTTTGTCTTGTCTTGCATGAGCTCATTGCTTTGTTGTTTGTTCTTTAACTTGTCTTGATTGATCTATAAAAGAAATGGTGTCTACATGAACAAGCCCACCACAATACAAGGGCTAACAAAGAGATTCTATTAGTATTAACAAGTTTAACGCAGTTCACTATTTTTCATTCGTTACCTCGTATGAGCGATCACGACTATTTGCACTTATATTCAATTTTTTCAATTGCAATGGGTCTGACCCATTGTCATTGTTTGAGTGTAAACGATGAGCACTTGATGCATCAGGAACCTAAACAAGTTAAAACATATAAATAATGTTTAAAAGGGTGAAGAGTGTAGACAATGCTTTAGATCGAATGAAACTAACAGAGGATTAACAGAGCTGAAAGATGTACAATTAAACACACAAACCAAATAAGAAGGCACTATAAATAGTCAAAGACTATTAAGAACATGGATAAGACATGCATGCATCTTGCAAAAAACAAGAAAACCAACTGGTAGAAAGCAACAACAGAAGTAGCAGGGTGCTTAGAGATCATCCTCTTGTGAATGAGGGAGTTGGAATTGGTGGATCTAACTAACATAAAAGGCCAGAGGCTAGCAAGAAAGCCACTGCCAACTCCCCTGCGACTCTGAAGCAACTCCCCTGCCACTGTCTGTAGGCAGCAGAGCCTATAATTGAAGCCCATTTACGGTGGAAATGGTTGCGCCAGAGATGATCACTCAATTATAATCCCAAGAATGCACGACTCAAATCCACTATATGGTTCTCATTCTATCACCAGAACACCAGGAGTTATGAAAGATGTTACTATTAAAGATGGTTCAGTTGTATCATGCTTTAGTGCTAATATAATGATATTAAACAGAGACTAATCTACTTTTCATGTTATCTAGCTAAAGTAGAAACAAATCACTAATTCAAGTTATCTGGCCACCGAGAAGACAAAAAAGAATGCTTAGAATCAAGGTGGGTGTTCGATAAAATGATAAACGGAGGCTTTATCTTCTATATTAGTATAACGTTCTTGTTTTCAGCAATAACTCCAAAGATGAAGGACAAAACACCACAAGCTGCTACAAGCAAAGACATCTGTTTGGTAGTAACCGCCATTGAAAAGCCGCAACTAAGTCATGTCTTGAGTGTTTGGTCGGAAAACAACAAAAGAGGCAATTCCATATATGGAGAATTCAAGATCGATAGAGAAATCATGAACCATGATATATATATATATATATATATATATATATATATATATATATATATATATATATATATATATATATATATATATATATATATATATATATATATATATATATATATATTAGGTCTCTCATCGCTATACTAAGTACGGTATCTTTTGTTCTAGTTTAATCAATTGTTTCTTATTCAGTTATCAGTGATGTTCTGTGTACACAAAGGCTATGGGGCATGAAGTAAAGACATATAAATAATGTTTAAAAGGTTGAAACGAAGAGCATATACATAAACTACTAAGAAAACATATAAACACATTTGATCCTTCATTAGTTCTCACCAAGTATCATCAACCATCAAAGAAAACAACTTTCATTTAGCATGACAAATCAAAGATTCCCAGTTGATATTCGATGGAAGAAACGAAGAGCATATACATAAACTACTAAGAGCATATACATAAACTACTAAATTCTTGGTTCGAAACCAACAAAAGGATAGGATTACATACAATAGAGAATAACTACTTAAAAGCAAAAATCACACAAGTTTTCGAATTAGAAACTAGCATTGCCCAAAAATCAATACCAAGAAAAATACCACAGACGAGTTTCTCAGGTAACTGCTCAGACTTGACGTCATTTGCGAATCTTTCGTCAAGCATGAAAATGATTTCACTATGTATTAGAGAGAGACGTGCATATTCCCTGGGTTGTTGTCATGTCAAAACAGTTTCAAATGGACTATGGCTTTCCAAAAGAGAAAAGAAAAAGGGAAGAGCAAGTCAAGGGAAAGAGAAAAGGAACAACAAGAATAACAAAGAAAATCAAACTCCGTGATAGGAATCGACTCAAACATATACACTGCAAATCCAAAAAGAACCAAGCATGCAAATCACAATATATTTATAAAATTTAAGTATGCACTGATAGGAAACAAAATGCTAAATTAACAGTCATGTGACTTAGAACAAAGTGATGATATGCTAAATTAACAAAGTGATGGTTGCTCTTAGTAGTTTATGATGTGCTTTAGTTAAGTGGAGAATTCAACAGAGGAGGTAACTTTCACGGACTTTGTGTTTGTGGGGTTTTGTGTCAATTTTACTTTTATGCTGTCAATTGTAATCCTTCAACTTTATCTGAGTGGAACTTGATTGCAGGCTTTGTGCACCTTGTTATCATTAATGTCCCCGAATTCAGAGCAATAAATTAATGATGATTAATGAGATTGTTATGTATCATGTACAATGTACAGGTATTGAAGCTGAAAGAACAACTTGATAATGCTGAAAAGAAGATGCATTGTGTACCTGATTGTTATGTATCATCATCTCCTGCATCATTAACTTCATCTTTTCCGGGATTTTACCGACTGCATCACCAAACTAACACTTCGCAAGCAATAATATGAAAACGCTACGAGTAACAAAAATCAGTTTAAGATCGGGCTAGAGAGAAACCAAATCCTTTACTTGTTAGCAATAATAGTAATTACCACAGCCAACATAAAAACATAAGACAGTAGGGAGTGATTGTTCTATCTATAGATTTCAGTACAAAAAAAACAAGTCTAGACATTGGATGGAAAAACAAAAGCAAAGGCTAACACAAAAATAAAAATCAAGAATGTAGTTGCGAATGACACTCCAGTTGAAAACATAGGTTGATATAGCAAAAAGTACACATTCCACAACCGCGATAGTTAAATTGAGAAAAGGAAACAATTTGGATACAATCAAACAAAATAGCAAAATGAGCGTTTGTACACTCCTAAATCTTTTGTCATCCTCTTCCACGTCAATCCAGTCTAAATTTTACAAACGTCATTCAATGATAGCTCAAATAGCACCAAAAGGTATCCTACTAATTTACACAAGGATTAAGGATATAATATACTAGGAGCAAGCATTAAGGATTCAAACAAACCCACGAACTTCCTACGTTTTTCACTTCATTTATACAAAAACCAAAAAGAACTACTTTTAAACACACACACAAATACGCATATCTAAACCTATAGCCAATCAATTAACTAAGAGTCACCCCATTTTCTCAGAGAAAGATCCCCACATTCATACTAACAAAAAATTGCACAAAAACCAAATTCTTTTCACAGTTTTGCCATAGTGGATTTTCCATAAACTAAACAAATTAATTTTTACACACATTCGAACAGGGTGATATGATATTTAGAAAGCATACCCTCTGCATTCTATTGAAATAATGCATTGATTGAACTTCGACGAATAATCTAACCAATATATAAATTCAAGCTTATCAATACCTTGTTCAATTCGGCGGAGAGGGTAGGAGATTTATTTGGGCGTCGTACGAGACGCCGGCACCAAGAATTTCGCCGGAAAGGAGACGCCGGCACCAAGAATGTCGCCGGAAAAGAGACGCCGTAACACGAGAAATCGCAGTAGTGGAGAGAGAGAGTGAGAGCGATGGCGATGGCGATGGCGAGAAGAGAAGAGAACGGGGAACAGAGCGGCGGTGTCACGTGTGATTGCGGTTTGTGTGGGTAGATTAGGTCAGAATGATTTTGGGCTAAGGGAAAACGTAAGAAGGAATTGGGGAAAAGTGGCACGGGAAATAAAATTTGGGGGAAAAGTGGGAGGAAATTGTAATAGGGAAATAAAATTTGGGGAAAAATCTAACCCGGGAAAAGAATTATATATTCCTAGAAATAAGAGTATAAAAAGGAAAAGGAAAAGGAAAAGAAAAAGGAAAAGGAAAAATAAAAAATACAAGTAAAATATACTTCCTTCGGTTAACTGTCACTTTTAAATGGGTAAAATTGTTAGTTTTTTCATTAAATCATAATAATAATTGTTTTTCTTAAAACCTGTGTTTCTTTTATATTAAATATTGTATTTTATCTATCCCCCATATTTTTTTAATGAATTAAAATTTATACCAAAATATAAATTTGTAAGAAACAAGCGTCACTTTCGACAAAGTGCCGAAAAATTAACGGCACTTTTAAGAAAGTGCCAAAAAACTTGCGGCAATTTTTCAAAAGTGCCGAAAAATTTGCGGCACTTTTTCAAAATTGCCGGGAATTTAGCGGCACTTTTAAGAAAGTGCCGGAAAATTAGCGGCACTTTTGTAAAAGTGCCGGAAAATTAGCGGCACTTTTAAAAAAGTGACGGAAAATTAGCGGCACTTTTAAAAAAGTGCCGGAAAATTAGCGGCACTTCTAAAAAAGTGTCGGATATTTGTGGCAGTTTTTGAAAAGTGCCGGAAATTTGTGGCACTTTTTAAAAAAGTGCCGAAAATTGGTGGCACAAAATTAAGTGCCGGATTAAAAGTGCCGGGAAAAGCCATTTTTCTTGTAGTGTTGTAAGTGCTCCAATTTGAGCTTGTTAGAATTTTCGTTAGAAAATTAACGAAAGTTATAACATTTCTAACAATTCCTAACTATCCTAACATTTCTAACAAAGTGAGGGTAAAATGGGCATTGTTATTTAAGGTTAAACCTTAAAAAGAATCTCAAAAAGCAAAACAAAAGAAGAAAACCAAAAATGGCAATGGCTGGAAACACAAAAAGCTGGTCATTAATTTGAATTTTGAAAAAGATTATTCTTCTTGTCCAAAGCTGAAGCTGCATTTAATGAACAGTGCACGCTGCCTGGACCTGTCCGCGCGGATGAGATTGTCAATTTCAGAGGGCTATAAATTGAGCCCTCCAGTCACAAAAATAGAGAAGGAAGAACACAATTGCACCGAACCTCTGGCGAAATATAGAGAGAAAACAGTGAGAATTCTTCAAGAATTGTCACCTTTTTCTCTCCAATCTTTCCCAACTCATACTCATCCACTCACTCTCATATTCAAGCTCTAAACACTCATACACTCAAGCCAAACACTCAAGAACACAAGGAAGATTGGTAAACCCTCCTCTTCCTAACCCTAAATCTCATCCATGCATGCATCTTCAAACTACAAAATGTAGTTCTTTCATCTTCTTTCTCTAGATCTAAGAAGATCACCATGGAAGACCATCTCCATGGATGATCTTCTACAAAGATCAACATTATTTTCAAAGCTTTTCTTGCTTACTTGCAAAAATGCACTTTCAAAAACCTAAAAAACCATTTTCAAGCACTAAATCTTGATTTCAAAGGGTAAAATCCCCCTCCCCAAGCAAATGAAATGCTTAGTCCTAATGTACCCCAAGGATGGTTTGGTATAGTTGATTCACCACTAAAATGTCTAGTGATCACTAACCAAAACCTAGGGAAATGGGGACAAGCATGGATGCAAAACCCCCTTAAAATCATATTTTCTTTCTTGAGAAGTTGCTGTCCAGTAGCAATTTTCTCAGACCTCAGTCCATGGTCTTAATTTTTGGACACAGATGAACTTGGAATTTGGTGTTGACTACAAAATACTTTTTGTAGCCAACATCCAGAGCTTTCCAGACATATTTTCACTTTATTTTTTGGGTGAGTAAAACTCCTCTTTTCAAATTTTCTTTCAGAGGCTAGTTCATCAGCTTCTGGGAATCCAGATCTCATATCTGAGGTTTCCAGAAGGTTTTGACCCCTCAAATCTTCTCCAAAATGGAAAATTCCTTCGCACAAACTTTATTTAAGGTGTCTAGAACAACTTTCATTCTCTGAGTTTATCCAGATTATGAAGTTTTAAGACCCTTGAATCCCTTTCAAAATCAAAGGTCCACTGCCTTTTTCATTCTGGCAGAAATGGCTCTCAACTTCAAAAGGTCTTTTGAGTACCAAATCTCAACCCAAAAATCTTCCAAAAAATCATGGGATCAGTTTAAAGTCTTAAAAAGATATCCCAATTTTTACTTTTCTGAGTTTCAACTTATTTTGGCCAAAGTAACACACACACACACACACACAAATGATTTTCAGCTTGGAAGACTCGTTTTACGAGGCGCGTCGGGTGCACACTAACGTCCTTCCCGACGCGTAACATGACCTCCGAACCTAAAATCTCTGATCTCGGGCTTTTTTCAAAGTTTTGGCCCTCAAAATTAAAATGGCGTGGCGACTCCGTTTTTTTTCCCGGTTTTATTTGGTTTTTCAAAGAAACGCAAAAATCGAATTTTTCCCGCGAAATGGCAACATCATCACAAGTGTCCGCGCGGTCGCTCCCCCAGCTGTGTCAGAAATTTCGAATTTTGATGTTTTATCCCCTAATTTAGCCGTTCCCAACTTAGATAGCAATAAACCCAACAAATCTCCACCTTGACATTTAACCTCCAAATTATAATCAGAACTCCCCCTCTGTCTCAGATGCTATCCAATAGCTACGAATATTTAGCAAATCCAAGCAATGTTGGAACTTGCTAGTTGGAACGGATTTCGTGACCATGTCAGCAGGATTGTCCGCAATACCCACTTTTTCGCCTTTATCCGCTTCTCGCTCCTCAGAAAATGATTACTCACATATATGTGCTTGGTCCTCTCGTAATCAACTTGGTCCTTGGGCAAACAAATTGCACTCAAACCGTCGCAGAATATTGTAGCCTGTCCTAAAGTAATTCAAGGTCGCTGATCAAACCCTTTAGCCATATCCCCTCTTTAGCAGCTTCTATCAATGCCATGTACTCCGCCTCCGTAGTAGACAATGTTACCTTAGATTGTAGAGTAGCCTTCCAACTGACAACTGACCCACCAAGAGTGAACACATACCCGGTCATAGATCTTCTCGTGTCAACATCCCCAGAGTAGTCCGAATCACAATAACCCTCAACTGCATATTATATACCATCTTCATAAATGAGCCCAACATATGATTTACCCTTAAGGTACTTGAAGATAACATTCACTGCTTGCCAATGTTCCTTACCATGATTCCACATGAACCTACTAACAACACTGAAAACATGAGCAAGATTTGGCCTAGTACAAACCATAGCATACATCAAACTACTAACTGCACTAGCATAGGGTACTCGAGCCATGTACCCTTTCTCCTCGTCCGACTTAGGTGCAAAAAACAACAGACAGACGTGCATTCGCTGCACTTAGAGAAAGGCTTTGTTGTACACATGCAAAACCTTTTTAAAACTTTCTTGATGTAAGCTTTATGGGATAAGAACAGTTTCCATTGACTTCTATCCCTGTTGATCTCCATACCCAGATTTTTTTTGCCGCGCCCAAATCATTCATCTCGAACTCTGTAGACAGTAGACCCTTCAACTTCTGAATATCTGACTTCTTGATAGCCGCTATCAACATATCGTCAACATAAAGAACTAGATTAATGATCGAATCATCCACTAACTTATTGTGATACACACAACAGTCATACACGCTCCTCATGTAACCAATCTCTGTCATATAGGTGTCAAACCGCTTGTACCACTGCCTAGGCGATTGCTTAAGCTCATACAAAGGCTTCTTCAACCTACACACATAGTCTTCTTTTCTCGGAACCTGAAACCCATCTGGTTGTGTCATATAAATCTCCTCTTCCAACTCTCCATGTAGAAAAGTTGTTTTCACATCTTACTGCTCGAGCTCCAAATCATGATGTGCCACCATTGCTAATAGCACTCTGATAGAAGTGTGGCTAACCACTGGTGAGAAAATCTCATTGTAGTCAACGCACTCCCGATGTGTGAAACCCCTTGCATGTAACGACCCTAACCCCAGGCACTATTTTAGCATCATATTATTTGTTTTTAATATTATTATTAATATTATGTGTTCATTTTATATATTTGATTTCTTATATTAGGATGAGATAATTGGGAAATTAAATAAAGCATTTTGGGAGAAGTATAATAATAGAAATGGGTAAATAAATAAAATGTGAGTAGTTAGGTTTTATTATGTAAAGAATGGAATTAAAGGGTTTGAGGTAGAGTAGTGAAAGCCTCAATTAATTGGGAATAAAAAGGGTGGGGGGGCCATACCCCTTAAAATCTTCTCCTTCACTCCTTAGTCAAAAAGGACTCCTACCCTCCCATACTTCCATCACCCCTCCCATACTTTCATCATCCTTCCCATACTCCATCCTCATTCTTTCTTCTTCATCCTCTTCTTTCTTCTCCTAAAAATATCCATGGAGGTTATACCTTGAAAGCCTCACTTTTTCAAAGTTCTAGAGCCTTCAAGTCTTCTTCATTTTTCAATCAAGTTGTACTTTTGGGCTTGGGGCATCTAGAGGAATTAATCAAGCTAAGAAGATCATCATTTCATCCTAAAATTCTAAAGGTAAGTTATTATGACTTCTTTCTAAATATTGCACATTTTATGTGTTAATGAATGTTTTATGAAAAGAAAAAGTATATTGTATTTTTAATATGGTTATTTGAGCAAATTGATTATTCAAGATTTAATTGATTTTAGTTATGATATGGGGGTTTAAGTTGAAGGAATGAGGGTATAATGAGTGTAAGATATTAATGACATTAATGGAGTTAGTGTATGTGATTATATACATCTTACTTTGATTTGGAAAAGATTAAGAGTTCATTTAATTTGGGTAGAAAGAAGTGGAAAAAGGACTTAGTATACTTTTAATGATGTGAGTATTGATCTTCTCTTCTAATTAATGTTCATGAATTATTTGGTGTTGTTATTATTATTAAAATGGTTATTAGATGCTTTGGAAACCTTCTTGTAGTTAAGAAAGTGGTTTATGTTATAGAATGATGTGGTTGTTTAAGGAAGATGATCAATAGGGTAAGAAAATGGATTAAGTTAGATTACGGAGGTTAAACTTGAAATGTGGAAGTGAAGTGGGTGGAGAATCAAGTGGTAAATGATCTAGGGTTATATTATTTGTGGATTTAATGATTTAAAATGAGGTTTGTAAAGTTAGAAAATCCTTTTGGTATTTTTAAGAAAGATTATTAAAAGGGAAAAGAAAATATGTGATAAGGAGTTAGAATTTTCGAAGTGCAGAAAATCCCCTTGGGCGGTCGCCCATAGGCCCTTGAGCGGCCGCCCAACCCACCAGAAGGTATAACCCTTTTTAGACCCTCTTGGGCGGTCGCCCATAGTGACTTGGGCGGTCGCCCATGTCACCAGAAGTTCACCAGTTTCCTTTCTTGCTGAATTTTAACCACAACCACTAAGTATGATTCCTAACCCTTTCAAAGTAGTGAAATCTAATCTACTTCAGATATGAATTAATCCTTTTTAACCTAAGTTAAAGTAGAATACCTTGGCTAGGCCATGATGTCTTATTTGGTCAAAATGGAATTGTGGGAAGTAGGTCTTGCACCTTTATTAATATTATTCAAGATTGAGTAGTAACTTTGTAAGAATGGTTTACGGTTTAGGTTGGCCTTACTTGCTCCCATACCTTGGTGATTAGTTGAACAGTGTAGAGACTGTAATCTCACTAGTGTGTTGGTTAGTAATGTATATGTGTTACATCAATATATTGTATCCCGATTGTGGATTATTTGGTATATGGTTGTATTGTATCCCGAGTGTGGATTATTTGGTATTGTTATGTTGTATCCCAGTTGTGGATTATCTGGCATATTGATTATATTGCATCCCGGTGTGGATTATGTGGTTATGTGGATACCTTATTTGAACTCATATTCGTTAATGGTATTATGCATAGTGTATTAAATGAATTGTTGCACTATGGTATGGATTAGCATGGGTATATTTTACCATGTTGTTATATTATTATCCCTTTTTGTGGATTTATTTCAAGTATCTATTATGTGCTTGAACGTGTTGATATTCGGGGTATAATGGAATTCAATCAATTATTGATTTGTTCTATAAGTGATTGAAGGTTCATTATACACCCTGTGGACCGTTCCTTTGTGGCCACAGAGTGGGTGCTCTGGCTTGTATTGACCCAAAAAGCTTTACAGGATCGTTGCGATTGGTGATTAGGGGGAATGCTTCTGTATTAAGCCTAAAGCTTTACAGTAGCGATATTATTGTTGGATACTCTGATATAGGTATCTTTTCTTATATGGATCTCTGGAGTATGAGTCCTATAAGAGGTGAATGTGCTGGAGGCAGTTCACCAAAGAGAGGAGTTTTACTCCCACGTTGTACGACTTATTGTTCAGACGGGAAAGGTAAAATGAGGTAACGTAAGGTGTTTACCGCTTTCATAATGTGTTATGTGCTACCATGCTATGTGTTGCATCTTGTTTGGCATCTTGCTGCATTCATAATAGCTTATTGAGATTTATTCTCACCCCTTCCCTTTTACTGCTTTAGATTGTCTTTGAGACGGGTGACTGAACCCGGTGAGGCCGGGGAAAGAGTTTGGACTCTCGCTTTTGGGACTTATCAGGATAGGTATATGAGTGGGTTGTCGGGAGTCACATTTAAGTTTTACTCTTTTACAAGTTGTAAGGAAAACTCTTTTGTCAAACAATGTTACTTAGAATTTTCAATGTAATTAATCAAGTATGGTTATTAAAGTATTTGTTTAAATTCCTCCAAGTGGAGATATTATTATTTGATTTTGTTTATGGAAAATTTAGAATTGATTTTCTTGTAAAGGAAAATAAATGTTTTAAAAATCTAAGATGGGTTCTCTTAGTTTGAGCTTCTCAAGCTCGGGACACGCGTTAGGTCCCGGGTTGGGGTGCTCACATTGCAACTACACGAGCTTTATACTTGACCCCTCTGATGGTTGCATGCCACTAAGCGGACTCTGAACATGTAACTGCTTCGTTGAAAGTAGTTGGCTCTGAAGCATCAGGCTCCACTTCCTATGAAATGCATAAGACACCATGTTTTCAAAACCATACCTCACTGGAGGCTTCCCGAAATTAGCCCGTCTAGACCTCTCTTGAGCTAACCCATGTCCCTCGGAAACTGGTGATGAAATTTCTGGTGCTTCTGTTTCTGACGGTAGATCCTGATGAACATCTGACTGTGGACTGCTCAACTTTAAAGTATCTTGTAGCTCCACCTGTTTATCAATACTACCAATATCTGATACAACCACAGATCTCATAATAGGGTTAAACACATAATTTTCATCAAAAATAACATTCCTACTTATTATTACCCTACCCTATGATGGAGACCAAATCCGGTATCCCTTCACACCATCCCCATAACCCATGAATATTCCTTTTCTAGCCCTCGGATCCAACTTCCCATCATCCACATGATAATAAGTAGTACAAATAAAAGCCTTTAAATTAGAATAATCAACGGGTTTACCTGACCATACCTCATTGGGAACTTTGAGACTGATACCTGCATGTGGTTCGCGATTTATCAAGTAACATGCTGTATTAACCGCTTCTGCCCAGAACTGCTTAGACAACCCTGCATTGGAGAGCATGCACCTTGCCCTAGCCAACAATGTCTGATTCATGTGCCCTGGTACATCATTTTGTTGTGGTGTACCCCTGATAGTGAGATGTCTAGAAATCTCCACTTGCTTACAGAACTCATCGAACTCAGCACTACAAAACTCCAACCCATTATCTGTCCGGAGTCAGTTGATCTTCTTCCCTGTCTGATTCTCCACTAATGTCTTCCACTGTCTGAAATTGGTGAGAGCCTCACTCTTGTGATTCATAATAATTACCCAAGTATTCCTCGAGTAGTCATTAATCATGGACAAGAAATACCTGTGACCCCTAAATGATTCCTGACGTGAAGGTCCCCAACAATCCGAATGAATGTAATCCAGACCGCCCATTGTTCTGTGAACTCCCTCAGGAAAATTGCTTTCCTGCATCCTCCCAAATACACAATGCTCGTAGAATTTGAGGTCCTTGACCTTATGGCAACACAGAAGACCATGATTAGCCAATATTTGCATCCCTCTAATGCTCATGTGCCCAAGCCTAATATGCCACAACTTGGTCATATCCTCCTTGACCACTTCAGATGATGCAACCAATACTGACCCATAAATCGTCCTTACTTGGAGGAAATACAAGGAGCCCCGCTTAAGGCCTCTCAAAATTACTTCATAACCTTTGTAGACATAAATTATTTCACCTTTACCTTTGAAACTGTACCATTTTCTTTCGAGTTGACTAAGAGATATCAGGTTCTTCGTCATCTGTGGAACATGCCTCACATCGTTCAAAGTGCAGAACTTACCATCATGAGTCCGCAGCTTGATAGAGCCAATACCAACCACCCTGCAAGTAACACTGTTGGCCATATAAATATTACCACCATCTACCTGCTCATAGATTGTAAACCACTCTCTCCTCAGAATGATAAGATATGAAGCCCAGAATCAAGAATCCATGCATCCGACTGTTTTGCAGATTCTTCTATCACTAGAGCATAATCCCCATCAGAGCTGCTCGTATCAACTGCAGCAGCATTAGCTTCATTGCGATTTGGAGGCTCGTCTCGCTTCTTCCTAGGACAACCTGTCTTCCAATTTCTCTTCCCCTTGCAGTAATTACAAACATCATCAAGTTTTGGGCCTCTCTTGCCAGAAGACTTTTTCTTCTTCTGTTTACTGCTAGAACCTCTGCTGCATTCCGCAACCAAACCTGCTGTCTGATTATCTGTACCACTATTACCGCTTGCCTTACGACGTAACTCTCTAGTCTTGAGCGAGGATTTCACCTCCTCTAGAGTCACCGTCTCCTTACCACTGATACTAGAGTCAACGTAGTGCTCATATGATAAAGGCAAAGAAACAAGAAGCATTAATGCAGCATCCTCATCAGCAACCTTAGCATCTATATTACGCAGTTCAAGTAATAAAGATGTAAATCTATCTAGGTGATCCCTAATGGGCGTACCTTCCTGCATTCGGAGAGAATATAGCCTCTGCTTCATATATAACTTGTTTTCAATGATCGTGTCATATACATGTCTTTCAACGCAAGACACAAAGTACCTGCGGAATCGGTATCTGAAATATCTGCTAGAACATCATCATCTAGACACCTAATGATCTTAGAGTGGGCCCTCTCATCTAGCGCAATCAGATCTGCCTCTTCCTTCTCTGCTATCTTCTCCGCTTTCTCCGAACCTTATGCTGTTGCAGCCGTGACAGCACAGGTGGGAACGACTTCTGCTTTGCCCTTTAGATCCTGACGATCTCCGATTGCAGCAGCTACTGGAGCCCACAAGCCCTGCCTCTCAAGAAGGCTTTCATATTGATTTGCCAAAGAGAAAAAATTTTCTTCCCATTAAACTTGTCGACCGGTGATTCAATTCCTGATCCCATCTTCTTCTGCAGTGGAACAACCCTGGACCTTTCTCAACCTGGCCGATTCTGATACCAGTTTATTTAAACATAGTCTAGGTAGAAAATAGAAAACAAGCAACAATCACACAACACAAGAATATACGCGATTCACAAACTTGGCTACGTCTACAGGCAGAGGGAGATAATGTTATTATCTTATGGAAATTAATAGATTACAATCTCTAATCTAGTGCATGAATTCTTGACAAAGAAATTTTGTCTGTGCAAACCCTAGATATAAAGAAATAGATGAGCAAAAGCAACTATAAATATGATTGGGGGTAGGCTCTATTTATATGTCATACTTATAACCATGCAGGGTTTTACTACCCTTAGCCAAATCTAACGATGAACAGGCATTTTCCAATATAGGGCACGATCTCCCCATTAGAGGGCGCGATCGCCCCTTAAACAAAACAGGCACACGCGCGATCGCCCCTATGAGGGTGTGATCAGCTCCGCGCGGTTGCTCCCCAAATAACTTGACGCGGTCGCGCGATCAGCTCCGCGTGGTTGCTCCCCAAACTGTGTCAGGAATTTCAAATTTTGCTGTTTTGTCCCATAGTTTAAGCGTCCCCAACTAGTTAGAAAACAAGAAAGGAGGAAAACGTTTATGTTATTCCTTGTTCTTTAAACTGTGGCTCGGGTACAACATATATACACACGGCTTTTACAGTCCTTCTTGGAGAAGGAGTTAATCAATCCCTAAAAACTAGCTAACCAAATAATATCCTACTCTATTTACATTTATCAAGAATGGAAAGGATAATAACATAATAATAACGTATGATATGGCGAAGATATTCGTCCATATCTCAACACCCCCCCTCAAGTTGGAGCGTGTAGGTCACAAACGCCCAACTTGCCCATCAAATGAAGGAATTGTTTACTGCCCAATGCCTTAGTCAAAATATCAGCCAGTTGTGAGGACGTATGGACATAGCGAGTTGTGATGATACCTGACTGGACAGCATCCCTAACAAGATGACAGTCAACTTCTATATGCTTCGTTCGTTCATGATGGACGGGATTGTGAGCCATATGCAAAGCTGATTGACTATCACAACACAACTCCATAGGAGTAGGGTGCTGAATACCGAATGAAAGAAGAAGTCCACGAAGCCATTTGAGCTCACAAGTAGCACTAGCCATCGAACGATATTCAAATTTCACTCGGTAGGAACGAGAAATAGTGGTCTGTTTCTTCGTTTTCCAAGAGATAGGAGCGTCCCCAAGAAAAACAAAATAGGCCGTAAGAGAGCGACGGGTAAGGGGGCAACTCGCCCAATCAGAATCACAGTAAGACCGAAGTCGGAGATCCGAACGAGCCTTCAAAAGAATCCCTTGACCCGGATGAGTTTTGAGATAACGAACGACCCGTAAAGCAGCCTTCCAATGCTCCACTTTAGGGGTGGTCATAAATTGTGCAAGGATATGCACACTATATGAGAGTTCGGGACGTGTGATGGTAAGATATATAAGACGACCAATCAGGCGTCGGTAAGGCTCCGGATCATGTAAGAGAGCACTATCAGTTAATGCCAAACGATGATTTTGTTCAATAGGAGTCAAAGCCGGCCGAGAACCACTCAGGCCAACTTCAGAAAGTATATCGAGGGTGTATTTTCTTTGGGAGAGAAAAATACCAGTTGGGTGTCGGGCAACCTCGAGACCCAAGAAATACTTAAGGCGACCAAGATCCTTCATGTGAAAACATTTGCACAGATAATCTTTGAAACGAGAAATAGCATCCGAATTATTCCCCCCAATAACCAAATCATCAACGTACACAAGAACATGAAGATCAGCAGCGGAAGTCTTAAGAGAGAAAAGGGAATAATCGGAGGAAGACTGAATAAACCCATAGTTCTTTAATGCCGTGGAAAGTTTAGCAAACCAACAACGAGGCGCCTGTCGCAGCCCGTACAAAGATTTTCTTAGTTTGCAAACTTTATTGGAAGAGGCAGCCGGATGTCCCAACGGGATTTTCATATACACATCTTCGTGTAAATCACCGTGGAGAAAAGCATTATGAACGTCCATCTGGTGTAGCTCCCAACCGCGAACTGCAGCAATAGTCAGGAACACTCGGACAGTCACCATTTTAATGGTGGGTGCAAAAGTTTCATTGAAATCGACTCCTTCAACTTGTCGGTTTCCCAGAATCACCAGCCGTGCCTTGTGCCGTTCGATAGACCCATCGGCATGGTACTTAATTTTGTACACCCATTTGTTGCCAATGACCTTCTTCCCGATAGGAGCATCTACCAGCGCCCACGTACCATTCTGATCAAGGGCATTAAGTTCTTTGGTCATTGCCTCGCGCCACAACGGAGAAGAGAAAGCGTCTCTAAAATTCTTAGGTTCCTTCCCTGAATCCACAGCAGCCAAAAAACAACGATGTGCCAAAGAAAATTTAGTGCAGTTGACAAAGTGCGATAAAGGGTAACGAGTACCTGAAGAGTTGAGTTGGGAAGATGAACGTGACGGGCGACTTTAGTAGAGCGAATCTGAGAAGAAGAAATCTCATAATCAGTTGAGGGGTACCGTGTAGAAGGGACCCTAGTTCTCTGTCCGCGGCCCAAAAGTTCAACTGCGATGGATGGAGGTTCGGAAATGGCTTCAACAATCGAGGAATCAGGGGCCTGATCAACCCGCTGTTCAGTAACCTGCGCAGGTACATGTTCAGTCACGTGGTCAAACAGAGGAGAGGATTGGCTAGAATCTGTCATCGGACCAGCCTGTTGAGCAACCACTTGTTCAGGCAGTTGATTGGGCAGCTGTGCGACAAGCCCAGTGCATCAGCGAGTCAGGTACAGGAGCAGTGACACAAATATTATCGCTCGCATCCACATCACAAGGGGGGCACAGAAAAATATCTGAAGCTGTATAAGTTTGTGGTGCAGTAGTAGCAAAGGGAAATTCTTTTTCAACAAAAATAACGTCCCGAGAAACAAGGGTCTTGTGTTCATCAAGGTCATACACCAACCAACCTTTTTTTCCATACGGATAACCAAGAAAGACGCATGTTCTGCTACGGCTGGAGAACTTATCATTGTCCTGTCTAGAATAATGAACATAACACAAAGACCCAAAAGTTCTAATATTCGCATAAGATGGAGGAATCCCAAAAAGAATCTCAAAAGGAGTCTTGCCATGCAATAATTTTGAAGGCGTACGATTTATCAAGTACCCAGCAGCCAACACACACTCACCCCAAAACTTTATCGGTAATTTAGCTTGAAACATCAAAGCACGAGACACATTTAAGAGATGTCGGTGCTTGCGTTCAACCCTACCATTTTGTTGAGAGGTGCGAATACAAGTAGTTTGATGCTCAATGCCAATTTCCCGAAAGTATTTGGTCAAGCACAAAAATTCCAGGCCATTGTCACTGCGTACCTTCTTGATACGTTTATTAAATTGTCTTTCGACCATGACCAAGAAATTTTTCAAGATTTGAGAAACCTCACTTTTGGAACGAAGAAGATAAACCCAAACTGCTCGAGAACAATCATCCACAATTGTTAAAAAATAAAAGGCCCCACACAACGATGGTTTACGATAGTCACCCCAAATGTCACAGTGGATTAAATCAAAAATACCAACTGAATTATTGTCACTAGATGAAAACTTATCTCTACTCTGTTTTGCTTGACAGCAAATACCACAAACATCTTTATTAATACTCCTACGATGAATGAAAGGCAACAAACTAACTACTTTACTTGATGGATGTCCCAGCCGTTGATGCCACAACTGATAATCCCCAGAATTAACACTGCAAACACGCGGTCCGTCTGATCTTCTCAGATAGTACAGCCCCTCGTTTTGTTCACCCGCTCCAATCAACATCTTCGAGTCCCGTTCCTGTATAGCAAAACATTTGTCAGAAAATTGCACTAGAGCATTGGAATCCCGAAGCAACTGAGAGACAGATAATAAATTGCAGTTGAAACCCGGGGCATATAACACATTTTTTAAAATTAGATTTGGTCCAATATTAACATCGCCTTCCTTGTTGGCGACCGTATAATGACCATTTGGCAAGCCTAAATGATTAGTCTTAACCATACGAATATTCAGGAGATGGGAAAGATTGCCTGTGACATGTCGATTTGCGCCGCTATCAACAAGCCAAGGTTCATTATCTATCTTACCAGTCGTGTGATCAGATGGCTGCACATATGTCTGAACATGGGACTTGAACTGATTCCATTGCTCTGCCGTGAAACCCAATAATTCTGCCCGCTGTGCATCCGTTATCCCAGTCCGTCCTTCTGCACCAGTCTGCACCGAGTTGGTTTTGAATCTGACTTGTTCTTTCCCTGCACCGGATGATTGGCCTCCTGCTTGCCCTCGTGCATTCTTCACCCGCTGCTCAGACCACCATTCTGGGTATCCTACCAGCCTATAACATGTGATCGCCTCATGGCCCTTCTTCTTACAGTGGGAGCAAACAACGTTGCCCCCGTCCCTTCTTGCTGAGGAACCACCTGCTGGGGCACCTGACTGACCACTTGATAGAGCACCTGTGCTGGCAACTGTCTTGACAGCAAAGCTCACAGGTTCCACATATTCACCATGCATGCTGCCACGGACACTTTCTTCCCTCACAACCATAGAATAAGCCTTATTGACACTAGGTAAAGGCTCTGTGTTCAGTATAGAAGACTTTACGTTGTCAAACTTTGGGATTTCCAACCCCATACAAAACTGATGAACCTTCTCCTCTTCACGCCGCTGAACCAATTTTGTACCAATATGACACGTACAACCTGTACACGAACAGGCCAGAAGCGCATCAAAATCATTCAGTTCATCCCAGAGTTTCTTCATCCTCCCATAATAGGCCGCGACACTCTCGCCCTTCTGCTGTGTACAAGAAACGAGATCGACTTTCAATTGTTGAACCCTAGGTCCATTGCCAACTGAAAATCTCTCCTTCAAGTCATCCCACACCACCTTCGCATTCTCCACATAAGAAATAGTGGAACGGAGACGAGGTTCAATGGTGTTGAAAATCCAGGAGACAATCATTGAATTTACGGTCTGCCAAAGATCAAGATCGGATGTTTTGGTAGGCCGGTCAATTGTTCCATCAACGAAGCCGGTTTTCATTTTAGCCCTCAGTGAGCCCTTGAAAACCCTAGCCCATTCTTCATAATTCGCCCCTTGTAATTGAACATGGGTGAGAATCATGCCTGGGTGATCACTTGCCGCCAGAAAGTAGGGAGATCGGCGCTCTTCCATGGCCGAAACCTTCTCTCCACTAACCTCTTCGCCTGGCATCTTTTGCAAGCTCTGATACCAAGTTAGAAAACAAGAAAGGAGGAAAACGTTTATGTTATTCCTTGTTCTTTAAACTGTGGCTCGGGTACAACATATATACACACGGCTTTTACAGTCCTTCTTGGAGAAGGAGTTAATCAATCCCTAAAAACTAGCTAACCAAATAATATCCTACTCTATTTACATTTATCAAGAATGGAAAGGATAATAACATAATAATAACGTATGATATGGCGAAGATATTCGTCCATATCTCAACACAACTCATATGACACAAAACCCAAAATATATAAATAAGAATATTTTCTACACAATATTTCTACGTAAGATTAAACTCAATGATACAAGTAATTTATATTAAATTTAATTATATGCATAAATATTTAATTATCAAATGCAAATTTATTTTCTTAATATTATAATTTAAATAAATAAGATTATATTAACTTAAATTATATTTATATGTCAAAGCATTTTTCAAAAAATAAATAAAAATAGGATAGTGTAGAGTAAAACTTGTGTCAGATTTGGCTCAAGTTTTATCCCACGCTAGGTTTGGAGTCTTGTTGGATGGAGTCATGGAGTGCCTCTTTGCGCCAACTATGGAGTTTTTGGGTCAAATATAGAGTTTTGAATCTCTATTGGAGATGACCTTAAACTTTCATAATCGCTCTTGTCATAACTAAGGATGGAAGGTGAGAAGAGAGAAGGTGAGGGGAGGGGAGGATGAAAGAAGAAGAAAAAAGATAAAAGGATAAATGAATTGTGTTGTTAATATATTTGAATAGTTAAATGAGATTGATATTGTAAAACGGAAAGAGTAAAATTTGTTACTCCCTCCGTTTCAGATTAAGCGTACTGGGGTTGGATTCCACGTTTCTTAAGATTTTTTTTTTTAAAAAATGAATAAAGAATTGTAAATGGGTAAAAAATTAGAGGAGAAAGAATGTAAAAGTTAAATGTGGGGTAGGGAATAGTAATTAATGATTGATTTTTTTGTAAGTGAGTAAAAGATTAGAGGAGAGAGAATGTAAAAGTTAAATGTGGGGTAGAGACTAGTAGTTAATGATTGATTTTTTTGTAAGTATGTTAACATTATAAGGGTATAATGAATGATTTTTTTGTAAATATATTTAAATTATAAGGGTATAAATGTCCAAAATACTGTTCAAAATTTGCCATTTATGGAAGAAACTCTTGAAGTTGAAGTGGGACGAATCAAAAGAAAAAATAGAACCCTTGAAGTGAGACGGAGGGAGTAATATATTTGAATAATCAAACGAGACTACTGATATTATTTATCTTCATAATTTTTTTTTATGAATAGTGTTTATATTTATCAAAGTTCAATTCAATTTTTGCGACATTTATAACCGGACAGAGTTGATTTTATCAAAGTTTCACTTTTATACTCACAACACTTTTCAAATTTACTATTCCCTCCACTCATTCTCTTTCATATTTTACTATTACACTCACAACATTTTCTCCACCCTTAATTTGCGTATCGGACTAAAATGGTGAAGCTATTATCGGGAGGGAGGGAGTATACTGACACTCTCTACACTGACACTTTATTATTCTAATACTGACATTAGCGGAGGAATCAAAACACATTTTTTCTAATTTAAAAAAAAAACTCATTTTTTTAAGATTTAACCGGTCAGAACTCCGGAAAAAAATGCACTCAATTAGTAAAAGTTCTTTTAGACCAATGTATAAAAAAGTTTGATAGAAAATTGGCCCCATCACATATTTTGGCCTTAAACTAAAGAGACAGAAGAAATTGACTCCATCCCTCTCAACCAAGGCACCGAAAGTTGTAATGGATGTGATGGCATTTGTGAAAAGAGAAGCTTTAAATTCCTTCTACTTCCCCTTTTTATTTTATTTTCTTCTTTTTACTATACTTCCTTCCTTCGTCCCAAAAAATGCTTCACCTTTTATTCAAAATGATATCTCATTTGAAGCTTCACTTTTTCTAAAATGGAAATGTTTTATTAATATTCTATTATACCCACTAACTATTTCCTCCACTCATTCTCTCTCCTAATTCACTATTACACTCACAACACTTTTTAAATTTACTATTTCCTCTACTAATTCTCTCTCCTATTTTCAAATTATACTCACAATATTTTTTCTTCCCACTTATTTTCTTAATTTGCATGCCAAGCCAAAAATGATGAACCAATCTCCTGGGACAGAGGGAGTATTTCATTTTCATTTCAAAACAAGATTCTATAAGGAAATGGATATAAATTGTATACAATACTCCTTTAGTCCCAACTAAAATTTCATCTTTTACCCAAAAAAAAGATATCATAACAAAAAAAGATATCATATTACAAGCTCTACTTTTCTTAAAATGACAAAAATTTATTAGTATTAATTATTCATATCCCACTTGTCCCTCTCACACATTTAAATTATAAATCTCACTTGTTAATATTACTCACTTTTTTCTCTCACATACTCTCTCCGTCCCACTACAACCTTTTCAGTTAGTTATTGCACAAAAATTTAGAAAGTAATAAATTAGGTGTTGTAAGTATCAATAGTGAGGTAGGAAAGAAAAAGTAGGGTAAAAAATAATAATTGAATTGTTATTATGAGTATGACACATGAGTTTTATTAATATAAAATTAATAAAATATTTTTATTTTAAAAAGTGTATACTAGTTTGTAATGAAACGGAAAACGAGAAAAGTGTTTAGTCCATGTACTTTTATTTGTCTCGGTAATTTACTTATAATACTCCCTCCGTCGCCATAGATGGTTCACAGTTATTGTTAGCGCGGTGATTAAGGAAAAAAATAATGATATAAATGTTGTGAGTGTAAAAGTAAAATAGGAGAGAAAATGAGTGGAGGAAATAGTAAATTATAATGGTGTTGTGAGTATTAAAATAATGTAGGAGAGAGAATGAGTGGAGGAAATAGTAAAAATTCTTTGTCATTTTAAAAAATATATAATTTGTAATGGGATGTTCAAAATAGAAAGTGTGCAGTTTGTAACGGAAAAGAGGGAAGAGGGAGTATACTTTTCTCAAGAAAATAATCCCTAGTTTCATTAAAGGGTTATGTGTCAATGTCAAATGTGCAAACTGTTGAAGCGTTATACAATAAATATAAATAAATATAGGCAAAAATTCTCTTTTCATCACTAAACTTAAGGACAATTTACAATGATCTCATTAAATTTTTATCTTTTACAATATTTTCATTAAACTTTTCATTTTTTTTACAATGTTTTCATTTCGTCTATAATTTCGCTAAAAAGTTAATGAAAGTCAGTTAAGTAAACTAATGTGAAAAACTTTTGTGAGGTCACGTGCGAAGTTAATGGCGGGTGATTTATCGCCCATAATCTGGTTAGCATACACATCGATAAATTAATACTCCATCCGTCTCATCCGAAAAGGCATAAAATGAGTTTTGCACGAGAATTAAGAAATGTGTATAGTAGAGTCGGTGATGTAAAATCATCTACAATTGTTTGAACACCCAAATTTTTAATTCTCGTACAGAGTTAATTTTATGTCTTTTCTGGTGAGACAGAGAGAGTAGTTAGTTATGTTTACTCCATTTCATAATTAAAGTAAAAAAAAATCAAGGCATTAGGTAGAGAGAATATAATTTGCATAAGCTTATTCATAACTCCAATATCCAAGATAGAAGGATAATATATGTTCATCTCCTCCCTATGAATCCCACATGTACAACATGTGAAGAATATTATCATATCTTAGAAAGCAAGATCGCATTATTCCTAGGCAATAAAAATTCCCCAACTAGCATCTAATCTAGAAATCATCACTTATTCATCTCGACCGCACAGTTCAAATAAAAAACGATTCTTAGTCATGTACAAAATAATCGGATTCATCTCAATCACAACTCAGGTGAATAAAGATGTGATATTATCTCGTCCCCCCTCACTATCTCGTACGGAGATGTCCGTCTTATTCGCTCACAACAACTCAACATTTATATAAAGCTATATGGATGGCTTTGATTCCCACTCATCTCATTACAACCCTTTCTAAAGTAGAATATGAACAAATAGGCTTTCTTTTATAACAAATCCACATCTCAAATCTACCTTTTGGGATTTGGAATCCCACCATAGCAAATGTTCCCATGCCATGCCATGCCTTGTAATAATCCCACTAATGAAACCCCAACTCCAATATTTGATATAAAATACTATTCCCACATTGAAAGATGAGAGAATTAAAAAAAAAGGCACATTATGGGCATAATTATATGCACTAAACATAGAGATAATACCAAAATATCTCATTAAACAATTGTTAGCACAGTTATCATGCCCTTTCCATCTTTCTTTATGATCACTTTCAGCCATTCACTAGTCTCAACTAACTAGTGCAGTAAACGAGTCGAATCGAGCTTTGAAGTTTCGAGCTCGAGTTCGTATAAAAGTTATCGAACTAGAGCTTTTCTCGAGCTCGAGCCCAGTATGACTGTTCGAGCTCGGATTGAATCGAGTTTCGAGTTATTCGCGAGTTGCTCGAACTAGAGTATTTACGAGCCAAACTCGAGCTTGGACTTATTTTTTGTAAAAATCTGAAATCAAACGAGCTTTATCGAGCACTAATTTGAGTTGTAATCGATCTCGAGCCTAAACGAGACTAAACAAGTCATTCGCGGACAAAATTCATTCGAGCTTTTTAACAAGCCGAGCTCAAACGAGTCGATCTCGGTCAGAGCTCGTCGAACATACGAGCCGGCTCGAAAAAAAAACGAGCTTGACAATCAGTTCAAGCTCGAGTTCACCTCGAGCCCACTCGAACTCGAGCTTTTACGAGCCGGCTCGTTTCGTGTAACAACCATAGTCTCAACTCCAACTCAAAGCATCAATACCTCGCTCTTAGGAGTGTTGTACAATACAATATCTCAGTGCATGGATACCATTCCAATGCAGTATAACTACATATAGGTGTGCCTAAATCTATCTAGAGTTCTAGTTTACTCCAATGTCTCGAATTCGAGCACCTAAAAAATGCAGCAGTGTTAAAATATGGTAAAGAGAGTTTCGAAGTCTTGTGATCCCACCCAACTCGAATCGAAAACAGTGTTTTGCCCTTGTGGTCCCATCAAACTCGAATCGGATTAATCAACGTGTGATTGGGTACGGGCGATTAAAAAAAGAAAAAAAAAACTACATATAGGAAACTGCAAAGATCCATTCTATTCAATCAAACCTTAACTTTCAAAACTATTAGGGTAAGAGCTAAAGGAAGATCTGTAAGAAAGTTGTAAACTGCAATTCAATATCTTTCAATTGACATAGACTTAAGTTATCTCGTAAAATGAGAATAGAACAGCGGGAATAGTCGGGATAGCTCAGCTGGTAGAACAGAGGACTGAAAATCCTCGTGTCACCGGTTCAAATCTGGTTCCTGACACACGATTAGCCAACCATTCTGACTTGGTCATCAAAAAGAAAGAAAATGAATCAACTGTAAAAAGGAAAATAAAATTTCAATAATATTGATAATTTCAGGAAAATTGGGTTTTCATTTTTCATAGTACACCCATATATGGTTTTTTCCAACCCTTTTTTTTTTTCTAACTTTCTAATATTTTCTATAATTAATAAATTGAAAATAATTAAATTTCCTTCCCCCCCCCCTCTTTCCCTACTTCCCTCATTGGTTTGACCTTCTTTAGAAGGTCAACAGCAAATTAATCCCAAAAATGGAAACACATGTTATTTATTTACCAGAACTTTATGGTTAAAGTGAATCCAAAGCTCAAGCTTCAGATTTTCTGACCCAAGAGCTGATCAAGCTGCATCTGCTCCATCCATGCACTCAGGACGGCCGGATCAACTTGTTCAATCTGCGAGTTCATATTCGAGCCCTCGGTGGAAGATCCTACTCCAGCACCCGGGTTAACATAAGTGGTCAATCTTTCCTTCATTTCTTGTGGAGATTCTTTGACCAACGATTGTACCCACGATACATCAGGCTCCTCTGAGTTGTTCCCATTATCAAATGATGAAGATCTCTTGAGCTTTCCAAAGTCTTCTGGATTGACTGCCCAGTCAGCTTTCCCACTGGACGAACCCCATTTTGACCAATTATCAACTGAAGAAGAAGTTGAGCCAAGATCTCTCGAGCTTAAACTCCTGAACTGTTGTTGCTGCTGCTTCTCACGAACCAACATGGAGACCCGGGGGCTCATTGGTGAGATGGGGTCCACACCACGAGGAGACATCCTACCCGTGGATGGAACTGAGAAGGATGACTGCAATATCGAGTGGTCCACGTTTTTCGGCGAAAAGCTCGTGTTGATAGGAGATAGCATGCTCTGCTGCTGCTGAAACTGATTGAAAGCAGAAGAATTGTGCCTTGGGGAGAAAACTGATGAAGCCAATGCTTGATCAGAATAACGAGGAGATGAATTTTCAGCAGAGAATATATCATCAAGATTTGTGGGGGTCAAAAGGGTATTATTCGGATGACCAGAATTACGATTAAAAGAATTACCATTCATTGAGAGACGGGAAAGTTCATTAAGGAGCTGGTAATTCATGTCTTCGGAAGGAATATCTCTTGCATTAATAGATGATCTTAATCGACTGGACTGAAGATTGCTTCCCGGAAGATGCAATGTTGGGATATTTGGTTGAGGCCAGCCCATATTCGGAATGCCATTAGCAGAAGGTGACATTGGTGGTGTAAATGATGAAGGTGATCCAGGCAAGAGGCTCATGGCTGCAGCATAATCTAAGGCATTTGCAGCAGCAGAGCGAGGTGAAGGAACAGCAGATCCAGTAGAGACATAAAGGGGACGAAGTTCTTCTTGTGTGTGTGCAAAGAAGCAGACTCTTCTATTGCAGCTAGTACCATCTTTACAAAGGCGGGTCCTATATTGAGCAGGGTGGAGCCAACATTCAAAAACCCCATGAGCATATTCACACATATCTCCTCTACGACAAGCTCCCTTTCGAAAATCCGGACATGGAACACAGCTGTAATGGAACTTTCTTGGATCCCTTCTTCGAGCGTTTTCGCCTGGATGAACAAATGGGCATTCTGTCCAATCATGGGAATAAGCACGAGAACAAGGACGGACCTTAAAAGAAAACATACGAAACTCATCAGTTGAATAAATGCTATTCTTGATATCAGGCAAAGACGGATCAATAGGGTATTCTTTTTTCATGTCACTGAAATTCGAAGCCTTTGGGGAAGAGAGAGAATCCAAATCTGACAATGGGGATCCATTTTCAGGCGAAGGTGAAAGTGGCGGAGAATTCGAGTTTGAATTCGATGAGGCTGTTGATATTGACACCGTTATATTCCCTTCACAGGTAGACCCACCGGTTTGGAGAAGCTTTTCTAGGGATATTTTTGTATCGGGGAACTTGGGAGAGACAACAATAACATCAACCGCACGATGACCATTAACATCGATCAAATTTGGATCTGCACCTTCTGACAAAAGCAGTTTGACAACATCAATAGCATTTGAAGATCCACCGGATGCAGCACAGTGAAGTGCAGTTGTTTTATCAACACCACACGATTGATTCACATCAGCTTTAGACAGAGAAAGAATAAGTTTCAAAACATCGATACTACCATACGTTGCAGCAACCATTAAAGGAGTTCTATGCTCAAGAACCATCTGTTTTGAGCCCTTTTGGCGCCCATACCACAATCCAACCTCATCAATACTAGAAGGGACCCGCTCAATCAATTGGCCAAAACCATCAATGTCATTGTTAGCAGCAAGCTCAAGCAAAGTTGCAAAAGCATCTTCCGTTTCAACAGTCAAGTGATTCATATTAACGTTAGACAGTCCAACACTTTCTTGAATGGAAAAGGGGAATTGTAAAGTTCAAATATTAATCGTTCGGATCCACAGCACATACTTTCATTTGCACGAATGCTCTCTGAAAACAAAAAGTACCCATTAGAATCACAATCTTGTTACTAAACAACATACTAACCCTAAAAGATATAGATGGAGAGCGAGAGGGGAACATAAATAAAAGGTCGTCTCATGTCATTAATCAGTAAATCGGGGCATAAATACAACAACAACAACAAAGGTTTATTCCCAAAATGATTTGGTGTCGGTATAGATACAAAACAAAAAAGATGTCAAATTTCATCCAACAAAAAAAGACGCATATTCAAATTCGGCATGTCACCAGAAAAAGGAAAATAACAAAAGATATACCATTCATGATCATCAATAATTTTCATCAACAAATCTTGAGTGCATATATAACAAGAAAAATAATAAGTCACTGTATACAAATGGAAAATACACCAAATTTTTTTAGACATATATGGACAGTTGAGCTGTACATAGTCAGGGCCATATTAAGGAGATGAAAACAACCATATTTGAAAGGAATCAAAACAAAATTGATGGATAATAAAAATTAGGATTGATCAATAAAAAAGAAAAAAGAAAAATGAAAAATTTACAAAATCATACAATTATAAGATAAGGTTAGACCAAGTTATATCATTAATTTAGAACAAAATATATTCAAAGATTGAAAATGAAGCTTCAAGCAGAAAGTTTAAGTCAACCCCTTCTTCAATCTTGCAAAAATTAATAAATAAATAAATAAATAAAAGAGAAAACCAATCCATCAATCCATTTCAGCAGAAAACCCCTACAATAATTATATAAAAACAATTTAATTTATCAACACGGATAAGAAAATATTTCATTCTTCAGACAACAAGTACTGCATGAAGGAGTTGTACCATAAGCATCAAAAGTTGTACAATTTCACAATATCACTCACTACCTTTACCATTCCACAACCAACCCACAAGTCAAATTTCTGAACCAATCGCAAAAACAAAAATTAATATCAAATGAATGCGCACAACTCAACAGAATAATCATTCATGTCCACTGTGTGTTTATCTAATTTGAACACAAAAATATGTCACACATAATGATAGAAGACAGATAAATACAAGATCGGAAGTAAATTAATGGCCGGAAAAAGATCTTACCGGCCGGAGTAAGGTATACCGGAGTGATGATTAAAGCAGTGAAGCGTCTAATTAGTACTAGAACTCAGTTGAAGAGGTAGAGATTTATTAGATCTAGTTACAGAGAGAAATTAAGAGGGGGAGAGGAAACGAGAAAGTTGTGAGAGAGAAAAGATGAACAAGAAGCTCTTCTTCTTCTTTCCCCTTCGCCATTACCTATGTATGCCTTTCTTTCTCTCTCTTCACTTTTTTTTCCTTCTGCTAAATGAATAAATTATGATAACATACATACAGTATATCTAGAGAGAGAGAGAGACTCTCTTTATATTTTGTCGAAAGAAACGCCTATCCAATAGAAGCGGGATATTTATAATGTTTTGGTGCCCTTGTCTTTTTCTTTCTTTATTCTACCACTTAAAAATAAATAAAAATAAATTCTAAAAATTTCAACTATTTTGAAAGCCAAAATTTAAAATAAAAAAAAAAACGCATTTTTCCTTAATCTTAGGAAAAACGTGTTTTGATTCTCCTGCTAGTGTTAGTGACAAAGTGCCAGTACATGTATTATTAAGTGACAATGTAAAAAAATGTCAGTGTAAAGAGTGTCGGTGCATGTATTATTAATCGTCAGTATTAATGTAAAAAAATGTCGGTGTTAGTGTAAAAAAGTGACAGTGCTAGTATAACAAAGTGTCAGTGTAAAGATTACCGGTGCATGTATTATTAAGTGTCAGTGTTAGTGTAACAAAGTGTCAGTGTAAAAAGTGTTATTGCATGTATTATTAAGTGCCAGTGTATGGTAAAAAAGTGTCGATGTTAGTATAAAAAAGTGTCAGTGTGAAAAGTTTCAGTGAGTGAATGTATGTAAAAATGATTTTTCCTTAATCTTAGAAAAAAGCGCGTTTTTTATAAAATCAACTTAGGGGGCGTTTGTTTTCTTATTTTAAGTCTTATTTGCCTCTTAACACTTATTCATTAAGAGGATTAGAGAAATAAGTGTGTTTGTTTTTTTTTTGAAATAAGGCTTGTTAGGCTCTTAAAGTCCTCTTAATTTTAAGAGGTTAAAATGTTGCTGAATTGCCTCTGAAAGCCTCTGAAAGCCACTGTTTCATATTTAGTTTTGGGTAATTTTTTTTTTAAACTGTTTACTGTTTCATAATGCATTTACGGTTTTTTTTTTTAATTTTTTATATTTTTTTTAAATTTTTTTTAACTGTTTCAGATAATGAATTCAGATACAAAATCAAACAACTTATCCAATTAATTCGGTTTTGATTCTTTGCCTCTTAATCATTCGACCATTTTCGGGCGAAATCAGATTTCAAAGACTTATCACTTAAAAAAAACAAAAACCCCCTTATTTTGAAAAGAAAAAAACTGGTTTAGTATTCGATTTAAGATTCAATTTTAAGCAGTTTTGATCAATATAATCTAAATACTTATTCAGCTATAACTCGTGTTGTCGCACAAGAGATTTAGCTATATTTTGGTTTTATGACAAGATTATAGGTGAATTATATATCTTACTGTATGATGTATACTCCTTCCATTCCACGATAATATATAAAAATATCTTTTTTGAACGTCTCACAATAATTTGTACTTTTCTAAAATTGAAATGGGACTCACTTCTCTCTACTCACAACATTTTTCAAATTTACTATTCTCTCCACTCATTCTCTCTCTTATTTTACTTTTACACTCACAACACATCACCTTTATCAATTTTTACCTTAATTCCTGCATCGGCACTAAAAATGTGTAGATTTGTGGGACGGAGGGAGTATGGATGATGTGTTATTATTTACTATGGTGTTGTAAGATATTTGATATGAACGAAATTATGTTTGTGGTGAGAAATCATGCAAGTTTCTCTGCATATTGTGGGATTAGCCTAACGCGAAAAACCCTTGAAAATCGTAAGGCACCTCATCGAGTTATAGATGTAGGTCCTCAGGAATAACGATCGACATCTCATTGCTTTGGTTGCATTCACGATTCTTGCTCGGTTCATGATCAAATCAGACGCTTCCTTTTTCGTTGATATTTCTATTATTGGCTTCGTTCTTCTCGATGATTAGGGTTAGTTCATAGCATTCTGATCCCCTCTCTTTTACGATAGACCTTCACTCTTCGTTATAAAAAGTTATTCTTGATTTCAACCTCTGTTTCTCCCTCTCACATGTTCGATATAATGCAAATATATTGGCAAATTTTATTTCATGAGTAGCGAGCTCATTTAATGAACTGAGTCCTGATAGGTGGATTGGACTGAGAGCAATGGTAAGAGCATCCACAAATGGAAGCTTTTTTAAATCTTTTTGTTTTAGTGAAAAAGCTATCGAAAGCTTTTTACTATTGCGAAGATTTTTGGAGGACTCTTTGCTATAAATCTGCGTTTTGTTGCATCGATTTCCCATAATAAAGAATTTTAACCGTAGGTTTAATTTTGACATGTGAGGTCATAATTAAGCTGAGAAGTACTGTTTATCATTGTGGAAAATAGTTTGATTCTTTTTGTTATTGACTTGACAATGACGTGATATGTAGGACCTACAAAAAAGTCATAAAAAAGCTTTTACCATTATAGATGCTCTAAGTTATTTAGGGAGCTGTTAAAATAAGAATAGCTAGTGGTTGAAAGAAAAGGCCGCGAAATTGTAGTTAATTTTTGGTAACTTTCGTTAAATTTCGTAAACTATTATTATTGAGAATGGATGGAGTTACGAGATTGGGCATAGCAAATGCTTACTTTAAAAAAAAAAGTAAATAAAACATAGATAGTTAAAAGTGAAGATAGGCAAATTACCAAAAAATTTATGATCAAACGGTATTCAAATTTCCTATAAGGTATTTCCCGTAGGGAAGGTCCTGGGTTTTAAATCCACAAGCCTCATAGGGCAAGTCGTATCTCTGTGTTGTGTCTAATATACTAGATAGTATCACCAAATACACTTTAAACACAAAATCTGGGGAGAAACGCGTTTCTCCGTAACTTATGGAGAAACGGGGCCCGACTTGTCGCGCGACAAGGCTTCTGGATATCCAGAAGCTTATGAAAGTGATATCCAGAAACCTTCAAAATGAATATCCAGAAACTTTCAAAATGTTTCTGGATATTCATTTGATGGTTTCTGGATATACATTTGAAGGTTTTACGGATATCCAGAAACCTTGAAAATGAATATCCGAAACTTTCAAAATGTTTACGGATATTCATTTGATGGTTTACGGATATACATTTGAAGGTTTACGGATATCCGAAACGCCTTGATAAGCAATTTACGGTCGTAAAATCTAGGGAGAAACGCGTTTCTCCATAAGTTATGGAGAAAGCGGGTTACGGGTATCCGAAGCTATTGAAAGGATATCCGAGGAAACTTTTTGTATTGGCCGTGACCTTGTCACATGGTTGCCACGGATATCGATCTCAAGTTCTGGATATCGAGAACCCTTTGAAAGGATATCCGAGAAGCTTATGAAAGTGATATCGAAACCTTCAAAATGATATCCGAAACTTTCAAAATGTTTACGGATATTTATTGATGGTTTACGGATATACATTGAAGGTTCTGGATATCCGAAACCTTCGATAAGCATTTTACGGTCTTGGCCTTGGATTTGGCTTCAAATATGTTTGGATATTCATTTGATGGTTTACGGATATACATTTGAAGGTTTACGGATATCCGAGAAACCTCCGATAAGCAATTTGTGGTCTTGGCCTTGGATTTGGCTTCAAATATGTTTACGGATATCATTTCGAGCTTACGGATATCCGTTCCAACTTTCTGGATATCGAGAACCCTTTGAGGCCGATATCGAGAAATTTTCTTACGGTTATCAAATGTATAGTTTCGGCTATTAAAAGCGCGTTTCTCCGTAGTTATGGAGAAACGCGTTTCTCAGCAGAACCTACTCATTTTACGGTCGTGGCCTTGGATTTGGCTTGAATATATTTTTACGGATATCCGTCGAAACCTTACGGATATCCGTTCCAAAGCTTCTGGATATCCAGAACCCTTTGAGACTGATATCCATAAATTTTTTTTCTGGTTATCAAATGCATAGCTTCTGGCTATTAAAAACACGTTTTTCCATAATTATGTAGAAACGCGTTTCTCAGCAGACCTACTCCACTTTAAATATCAATCTTGTAATAATTTAAGACATTCATTAATAAAAACCCCAATTATTAAAAAAAAATAATAGGCAAAGTAAGATAGTTCATAATGTCAATTTTGTTTACACTTTGATAAGACTAATATTTTGATCTAACAAATTTCGGTTAAATATTACTTCCTCCATTGCTAAATAAATATATACAGTTTATATTTTTAAAAAAATTACTTTACTATCACTTGTTATACTAACAATAATTATCTAATAATTATTTTCTATCCCACTTTCTCTCTCCTATATCACTTTTTATACTCATAACATTTACTCCACTATCATTTTTCATATTCACAACATTTACTCTGTTGGATGTAATGACTCGATATCCTGACAAAGGGCCCGGCGCCCCGCGATATGGATTGCGGAACATCAGCAAAACGTGAAGCTTCAGCAGCAGTGAGGCGGCCGCCTGGGATAGCTTGAGGCGTGCGCCTCGAAGACAGCAACTTGGTCTGCGTTGGAACAAGTCGAGGCGGCCGCATGGATTCATGCGAGGCGGGCGCATGGGACTCAGAGGCTGTCGACGTTTCTGAAGCGACGCGAGGCTGGCGCCTGGGCTGTCGGGCTGAAGCAGTTTTGCGGTCTTTTCTATTTTCGTTTATTTTAGTTGTTGGGCTAGGGTTTGTTTCATATATATATGATTATAACCTATGTAAACAATACATATTATTGCACGGAGTAATAGAAAAACGATCGAAATTCATAACCCTAATTCAATCTCTTTTTCTTTTGATTCTCAATTGTTTTTATTGTTATTGTCAATTGCTTCCGCTGCATTGCACAACATACTCCACTATACACTTTTCTTAATTCTCGTATCAACTTTGTACATTTTCGAAGGCGACGCGTAGGGAGTATACATTTCTATTTCATATCCCAAATGTACAAACAAAAAATATCAACCGTCTAATGTCGTCAAACTAGTGTTTGTTCACCTAATCCTTTTCATAATGTTATTTATTTCAATTAACTATAGTAATTTTTGAAAAATATAAATCATTGTCATGAGTATATTTTTTTAGGTAGAAATTGTCATAGGCATTCACTTTCATGTGCATTATGAATAATGACCTGTCAATGTCTCACGCTTTATTTATATTTTACTAGCACATGTCCGTGTTAAAAGTTACATAATTTTTTTTTTAAATTTCTCTATTCTCTTTTAATTTAATTTTTTTTTTAAAGGGCAAGTATGTCGTACGACATACTTAATTTTTAATTTTAAAATTCAAATTTTAGGAGGGAAAAGTTATTTTTGAAAATTAAGGGCAATTATGTCGTACGACATACTTAATTTTTTATTTTTTAAGGACAAAAATGGAAAAGGGACAAAATAGTGAGGGCAAAATGAAAAATTTCCCGCGTAAAACTATTCATTCCACTGTTCAAAAGGGGGGTTACATTTATTTATACTATAGATTTCCTTGCAAAATTTAGCTTATTTCCCTTTTCTTTTTAAATTTTTCTATAACTTAATTTATCTAATACTCCCTCCGTCCCACATTTTATCCGTTTACTATTGAGAACGAAAACTAAGGATTGAATATATATAATGTTATTAAAGTAGGTGTTGTGAGTGGGTATGAGAGAAAAAGTGGGATAGAAAATAGTAAGACTACCCACAATGGTTTCATCCCACTCTTCCATTTCATCTAACACTTTTTACACTTTTTCTCATCCACCTAATATTTCATCTACCCATTTCATTTACCCCCACTCCAATGGCTAACTTAAATTAAATTTCAACTCCCTCCAACTAAATCATTACATCTTGCACTACTTTTATTTTATTTTATTTATATTCTTTATTTTTATGATTAGTAAAATAATAATTATTATTATTTATAATTAAAAAAATATTTCACACATGGAGATAAAAAAATATTGCATCAATTTATAGGTAAAAAAAATATAATGATTTTTTTAAAATAAATGCTAAAATGAAGAAGGATAATTGAGAAATGAGTGTTTTTTTTTTGTGTCCAAATCAAATGAAACTTATATCGATTTGTAGGGGAAAAAAATGATGAATTTTGGTGAAAAATAAAATTAAAAAAAAATTAATTTACTAGGTAATAATTCAGCCCAAATTGAAAACTAAGTGTTTTTATCCAAATCAAATGAAACTTATATCGATTTGTAGGGAAAAAAAAAAAGATGAATTTTGGTGAAAAAAAAAATTAAAAAAATAATTAATTTACTAGGTAATAATTCAGCCCAAATTGAAAACTAAGTGTTTTTTTTTTGTATCCAAATCAAATGAAACTTATATCGATTTGTAGGGAAAAAAAAAGATGAATTTTGGTGAAAAAAAAAATTAAAAAAATAATTAATTTACTAGGTAATAATTCAGCCCAAATTGAAAACTAAGTGTTTTTTTTTTGTATCCAAATCAAATGAAACTTATATCGATTTGTAGGGAAAAAAAAAAGATGAATTTTGGTGAAAAAAAAAATTAAAAAAAAAATTAATTTACTAGGTAATAATTCAGCCCAAATTGAAAATTAAGTGTTTTTTTTTTGTGTCCAAATCAAATGAAACTTATGTCGATTTGTAGGGAAAAAAAATGATGAATTTTGGTGAAAAAAAAAATTAAAAAAAATTATAATTTACTAGGTAATAATTCAGCCCAAATTGAAAACTAAGTGTTTTTTTTTTGTGTCCAAATCAAATGAAATTTATATCAATTTGTAGGGAAAAAAAAATGATGAATTTTGGTGAATTTTTCTTTTTATTTTTAAATCATTTATTATGAGATAATTGAGTTTAAATAATTGGGTGAAAAAGTAATAAAGTCAAGACCAATAAGGTCTTGACATGTGGCAAGATTAAAAAAAAAAAAAAAAAAAAGAAAAAAAAAGCAAAAGCAATTATTTCATCCGGGATGAAACATTTCATTCCGCCAATCCGACCAACCTTGTTTCAGCCCACCATTGCAAGTATTGAGCCGGATGAAATGGGATTTCATCCCCCATTTCATCCCCCATTGTAGATAGTCTAAGTGGATAGTTGTTATGAGTATGACAAGTGGGTCCATGAATAAAAAAGTATTAAAAAGTTTTTTTTTAGAAAAGTGGGACTTTAAAGTGGGACGCCCAAAATAGCAAAATGGGTAAGATTTTATGAGACGGAGGGAGTATATTATTTCATCTGTTTCTAAATAAATGTTTAAATTAAAAAAAAATACAAAAATAATTTTATTTTTTTTGGTAAAAATAAGTTCGTCCCAATTTTTTTATAATTTTTTTTGCAACTTATTTTATTATCATGTTTATACATATTTGTCTTTAAAACGTATAAAAAACACATAATTTCAGAGTACTTCCTCTTCCCCTGTTTCATTACAAAATACACATTTTTCTCGTAGAATGTCACATATCAAATTTCACTTTTTCTATTTTGGTCGTTTTATATAAGATTTCATTTTCCTCAAATGACAAATAATTTACTATTTGCATATCAAATTTCACTTTTAAGAGTGTATCTGAAGAATTAAATTATATCTCCTCCGTCTCATATCAAATTTCACTTTTTCTATTTTGGGCGTTTTATATAAGATTTCATTTTCCTCAAATGACAAATAATTTTTACTATTTTTTTCACTCATTCTCTTTTATATTTTACTTTTATTCTTACAATGCTAATCAACCTACTATTCTATATACTAGGGTTGTAAATGGTTCGGTTTTGTTCGGTTAGATCGGTTTGGGGCAATTTACGGATCGAACCACTAGTTATCGATTTGGAAAAATCTCAAATTGAACAGAACCATGAAAAAATTTAAATCGAATCGAACCAAACCGCCATGGTTTGGATCGAACCGCGGTTTGATTTTACGATTCAAACCGCGTTTTAACTATTTTCAAGGGATCATTATTCTTAAAAAAACAATTCAACCATGGTTCAAACCATGAAATAGAACATTGGTTAAAACATTAATTAGATCATGGTTTCAGACTACACAATTTATTGTCATGTTTGTTTTAATTTTCCAAGCATAACATAAATAAGAAATTCAATATTTAAAGACAACTTGAAATTGTGATTCAGTGTTTATAATAACAAAATGTCATTTGAGTACTTGTAATGATATGTGCTAAATAGTGAATTAACATTATTACAAGAAGACTAACCAAAAGAAAAAAGGTTATGGGCTAAAACTTATGAATAGAATTAGGGGGTTTCAATCTAAATGTGAGGTGAAAATGAAAGATATGCATATTTACGGTTAATATTAAATGGTTTGGGAGTTTGATTTATCGGTTCGGTTTGGTGGTTCGGTCTCAAAGTCTCAAACCGTGGTTTGGGGGTCCAGACCACAGACCAAACTGAATCATGTTGTGAATTCACGCAGCGGAACGACCCAAGCTTAGAGTAATAATAAGAGCAACACACACAAAAAATAAATCACAAACAAAGGAACACACAAGAATTGTTAACCCGGTTCGTTGCAACAACAACTACGTCCGGGGGCGCTACCAAGCCAAAATATTCTCTCTAATATTTTCAGATGTTACAATTTGTTTCTAGGCTATCACATGTATTTATAGGGAACAATAAATCAAATCCTAGTAATACTCGGATTCCTACTCAAGAAAGTAATCTTCTTTCTTCACAATTACATCCAAATATAACTACCAAAAAGAATCACCAATGCAGGAGGAGATCTGATCAAAGTAGGAAACAAAATCTGCTGCAGAAAATCCTCCCCGTCACGTGGGCGGTCGCCCACCACCCTATGGCGATCCCATGATGGAAAAACCTCGAGCCAACCTTACGTACCCGTAGGCGGTCGTCACCACCACCATGGGCGGTTGCCCAGCCCAACAGACACACCTCCGGATTTTCCTTTATTCGCGGTTTTGACTCCACATCCCGACAATCTCCCTTTGGAGACAAACCATCCATGATACCTCTCTTGAAACAAATTTCGGTGGCCGGCTATTGCGTTGGTAGCGCCGGCCTCTTGTCTAGTTATCCAGTGAGTTGGCCGAGCTACGCTTCAACATAAGCGCCGGTTCTACCATGCTCGAGTCTTCATTCAGAATGATCCTCCTGCCATCCCGCTCACTGCTTGCTAACTATTGATCCTGAGCAGCGCGAATCCACGTGCCCCACACAATCACAAGCTTGGAACCTTTGTGTGTTCTTTCTGACCCATCGCATCACCGTTCTAGATCCCGCTCCCATGTTGGTCAAATTGGCTCCGTCGGCTTCATCACCCGATTTTCTACCAACATACCGTTTAGTGAAATTTCTCCCACCATGGCGATCTCGGCCACCACCATTCATCGTTGGGATGCGCCTCGTTTCCCAACGACTCATGTTGCATGTGGTATACAACATATTTTCCACCCGCCACGAACCACCAAGCTAGCTCAGCGGTTTACCTTCCACGTCCACAACCGAAGGTCACCACACAACCCTCCTTATCAAGTTGCCTTATGAAAATTAAGTTCCTCTTCCAAATCCGAATATGTCGCACATCACGTAGCCGCAAACAGTCCCATCCGTTGCTTTGACCCGAAACAACCCCCTTTCAATGACCTTGATAGGATTATTGTTTCCCAAGCGAACAACCCCAAAATCACCCGAATGTACTACTCCATTCTTTCTGCTGCATTTGGTGCATGAATGAAAACGTCGAGCCCGAATCAAAACCACGAATGCATTGAAGCTGCTCCCACCCAAGATTAATGCATCCAGCTATCTCCTCAAGAACATTCAATTCCTTCGCTCTGCCACCGCTTGGACAACTTCTCTTAAAGTGCCCCCTTCTCCCTCACAATCATAGCAAGTAATCACCTTCTTGCCACCCTTACTCTTTTCACCGACATTTAGTGCTAGCCCCGATGTCCCACCCTTACTCTTCCTACGAATTTCTTCGCCAAGAATCACATCAACGACATCCGAAAACTTCAACTTCACTTTTCCTGTTGAAACGTTAACTGCTATAGCAGTCGTATCCCAACTTTCCGGCAAAGAAGAAAGTAAAATCAACGCTAGTACCTCGTCATCAAGAGTAACAACCACGAAAGATAGTTGGGTCGCAGTAGATTTGAATTCACTTATATGCTTTGTTGCCGACATGCCCTCCATCATCCTTACGTTCAACAGCTTCCTCATTAGATGAGCTTTATTCGCCGCCGATGGTGCCTCGTACATGCTCGCCAGCATCTCTAACATCTCCATGGTAGTCTTCGCCTCCAAAACATTCTTCGCCACATCCTTGGTCAACGTTTGCCTAACAAGCCCTAACGCTTTCCGATCCAAGATTTCGAATTTTGCTTCCTCTATGACCGCCGGCTTTTCTTTTAATGGTAGATACAAATCCTTGTTCCACAGAACATCCTCGATTTGTGTCTTCCAAAAATTGAAATCCGTCCCATCAAACTTTTCGATCAACACCTTATTACCATCCTCCAAAGCTCCCAAGAAATCCATAGCAAAAGACCAGCCAACCAATGATTCGACAAAACCAAAGGCTTTGATACCAGTTGTTGTGAATTCACGCAGCGGAACGACCCAAGCTTAGAGTAATAATAAGAGCAACACACACGAAAAGTAAATCACACACAAAGGAACACACAAGAATTGTTAACCCGGTTCGTTGCAACAACAACTACGTCCGGGGGCGCTACCAAGCCAAAATATTCTCTCTAATATTTTCAGATGTTACAATTTGTTTCTAGGCTATCACATGTATTTATAGGGAACAATAAATCAAATCCTAGTAATACTCGGATTCCTACTCAAGAAAGTAATCTTCTTTCTTCACAATTACATCCAAATATAACTACCAAAAAGAATCACCAATGCAGGAGGAGATCTGATCAAAGTAGGAAACAAAATCTGCTGCAGAAAATCCTCCCCGTCACGTGGGCGGTCGCCCACCACCCTATGGGCGGTCGCCCATGATGGAAAAACCTCCGAGCCAACCTTCTGTACCCATGGGCGGTCGCCCACCACCACCATGGGCGGTCGCCCAGCCCAACAGACACACCTCCGGATTTTTCCTTTATTCATGGTTTTGACTCCACATCCCAACAAATCACACGGTTTGACAATTTTTGAAATCGAACCAAACCACTATTGATTGAAAAAATCGAACTAAACCACGTGATTTGGTTTGGTTCGATTTCGAACCGTGGTTTGAACCGAACCACTTACATCCCTATTCTATACTCCATCTTTTCTCTCATATCTTACTTTTTATACTAACCAGGGGCGTATCTACTTCAGCGCAAGAGTGGGCAGTTGCACACCCTGACATTTTGCAAAAAATTTACCGAGTAGTTTTTTTTTAAAAAAAAAAAAAACTTAGGGGGGCAAAGTGTAATATTTGAAAGATAAGGGATGAAAAGTGTAAATTCAGAAAATAAAAACTCTTCTTCTTCTTAAACTAGGCAGCGATTTCTTTTTTCTTTCATTCATTACATTTACCGCCCTCAGTTACGAAAACCACCAAAAGCGCCCCCTCGATTCCGCCGGCGACACTCACAAACTCGATTCCGACCACAACGCTGGAGCCCTTGACTCGATTGACGATTCCGACCGGCGAACGGTGATTTGGGATGGCTTCGCCCAACTCTCAAAAAGGTAATTTTTTAAAATTCAATTTTAGGGTTTTAAAAATATTGAATTGATGATTTGGATTCTTCTCCAATCGGCGACTGAAGATTTTGTTTCATTTCAAAAACGTAATTTTTGTGTAAATTTACACAAAAAATTTTCAAAACCATAAAATGCTTGCTGCTGGGTATTAACATGTGCGCTAGTTTGATTGTGGACCTTGTGGTGCCTGGTGGGTTTTATTCAAAACCAATGATCTTCTAAGTTCTAAATTGTGGCGTATCTAGGAGTTCTAATTCTGTAACCTGTTTATTCAAAACCATAAAATGCTTGCTGGTTATTTTTGTGTAAATTAGAAGTTCTAATTCTTTAACCTGTTTATTCAAAAAAACGTAATTTTTGATTTATTTGATTGTGGTGGCCTGGTGGGTTTTGTTTAGATTTTGAATTTGTTTACTCTTTGTGTGTAGGTAAACAGTCTAAACTTGATTTATTCTTCTCCAAACGCCCTCGATGTGAGCCATCGACTCCGATTGATACTAATATTGTCAATGTTGAAAGGGTTCAAGAAGAAATTGGACAAGGTACTTCTCAACCTCAAGTAAATGTTGATAACTCTTTTAAATATGAGGCTGATCCGGGTTTGAGAAAACCATTGTCTCGCCTTGCTAGCAATTCTAAGGATCTTGAAATAATTCGTAGAGCTTACTTACTTAAAGGCCCTTGTCGACCACGCCTTGAGAATTTTCCTCAAACCATGATTTATAAAGTTTTACGTCGGTTTAATGTTGATTGGTATGAAGAGTTTGATTGGTTGGAATATAGTGAGAGTAAAGATGCGGCATATTGTTTTTATTGCTATCTTTTTAAGCCTTTACATGGAGATCAAGGAGGGGGTGGTACGTTTGTAAGCGAAGGTTATACGAATTAGAACAAGAAGGAGAATTTTAGGAAACATATGGGAAACCATGATAGTATTCATAATCATTGCTATATGGCTGCTCAAGATTTATTAAATACGAAAGTTCATATTGATGTTCCGATAAAAAACAAGACCAAGGAAAGTAAGAAGGACTATTACATTCGATTGCGGACTTCGGTAAAGGCTGTTAGATACTTATTAAGGCAAGGACTTGCTTTTCGGGGTCATGATGAGTCCAAGAGTTCATTAATGAAGGGAAACTTTTATCATCTTTTAGAACTTATGGGTGAAGACAATGTAGAAGTTAAAACAGTAATATTAGATAGTGCTCCCGGAAATTGCATTCTGAAATCTCCAACAATCCAAAATGAAATTATTTTCGCCTTTGCTCATTTTGTCTCGAAAACAATTGTTTGTGATATTGGGGATGACTTCTTTGCTTTGTTAGTTGATGAGGCTCGTGATGTCTCGATCAAAGAACAAATGGCAGTTGCATTACGTTATGTGAATCATGAAGGAAAGATCATGGAGCATTTTCTTGGCATTGTTCGTGTTCCAAACACTACGACACGTTGCCTAAAAGCCTCCCTTGAGTCTCTTCTTTCAACATTTAGCTTGAGCTTGTCTCGTGTATGTGGGCAAGGTTATGATGGGGCTAGTAATATGCAAGGGGAGTTTAATGGTCTTAAGAGTTTAATCTTGAAAGAAAATAAATGTGCTTTTTATGTTCATTGCTTTGCTCACCAACTTCAACTAGCTCTTGTGCAAATTACAAAGAAGAATATGAAACTTTCCGAATTTTTTGGATTCCTTTCATCATTGGCAAACATTGTTGGTGGTTCTTGTAAACGTCAAGAGTTGCTTAGAGATAAACAATTTGAAAAGCTTATGGAGAGGGTGTCTTTTGGTGATCTTGAAACTGGCCAAGGTTTGAATCAAGAAGCCACTTTAAAAAGGCCCGGGGATACACGTTGGATCTCTTATTATTTTACAATTGTGAGTTTGATTAATTTGTTCTCTTCGGTGGTTGGTGTGTTAGAGCATTTACAAGTAAGTGGTGAAGATGCTGTTAGAACATGGATTAATTAATATGTGTTATTTAATTCCATTTGTTATAATTATTTAATAATGTTAAAGTATAGACAAAATGTGTAGAATTCCATTAGGTGTAAGTACCATTAAATGATGGGCATAATGGTAACTTCACACCATCATCTTTATGAAAGGGTGTAGTCCCTAAATGAAGTGCCCCTTGGATTCCTATATAAAGGCCTATCCATCAAGCCTATGAATCTACTAGTTACATCATTTCTCATTCAGTCAAAACTCTTCCTAAGTAATTGAAGATTAAAGAGATTAAGGGCACTTATCATTTAGAAGATCTACTCTTCCCTACTTTCTCATTTATTCAAGAACAAGATCAAGAACACAATCATGGAATCACAAGGTACACGCTTCCGTATTATTCTTCTTCTTCTTCTCCTTCTCTTCTTAATCTAGTTGTGAGTCGGTTCATGGTTAATGGATCGTTTTTATGTTCCAACAATTGGTATCAGAGCCTACTCATATACTAGATTGAGTTTGAGTTTCTTGTAAAGCCTTATGCTTTTATTTCTTGAAAAGATTCCATGTTCATCATGTGTTCTTGAATTATTTTCATACTCTACTTCAAATTCTAGAGTATTATGTTACTTCTATATTATAAATTTACTCAAAAGGCTTTTCAATTCTTAATGTAAGATTATCCCATTTTTGAACATAGCCACCATCCTTGGATGCGTTGTGAGTTTGTTCATATGCATAGCCACGCATTTAAAAATGTGATGTGAGTATGCGGATCTACTTGCTTTGGTTGAATATTGATTCACCATTAAGTTAAGAATTGATAGTCTAATTGGGTATTATGACTCTTTATTGAGTTTTCATTGTAGAACAATAACAAATGATTGAAGTACAGAAACAAGAACATACAGCATTCTTCGCTAAAAATAATGTCGGCGCTTGGTATTTTTCAAACATAAATTGGTGACTTTTCACCAAATGTGGGCATAATTATTACAATGTGTCAGCTTCTATTAGTAAAATTAGCATAATTATTTCCGGCAGTTGATTAATAACTATATGTGGGCATAATTATTAATTTGTGTACTCAGTCAATTGTTACTCTTTATTGGGATGGAGAGAGTAATATTATCTGTGTTGAAAATATGGCTCTCTCTATTTGGATCATGGCTGTTCATCAATTGGACGTGGCTTTTAATTGGTGACTTTTAAGTGGCTTTTAATTGGTGACTTTTAATTGCTTTACTCTTGGACCGTGGCTGTTCATAACAGGAGTATAATGGTGACTTTTCGTTGCCCAAAAATTTTGATAATTTATTAATAAATTATAATGTCTGGACACCAGTCGCGCTTCGGTGGTTCTTGGAGTTATTAAACTTTAAGAATGGACGGGTAGAACAAAAGGATATTATCTTTTATTAATAAATTTCGCTTATTTCTTTACCATTTAAAAATTTCAGAAATTACCTTAAGGCTTTTTGTTTCCGATTAATTATATCCTTAACATTTTTGGACAAAATTAACATGATTGTTTCCCAAAGGAGACCTTGTTGATTAAATTCAAACTTGTTAAAAGATGAATGTAAATATTATTATGTGATAACATGCTTGTTTCCCAAAGGAGACCTTGTTGTTGACTAAGTATTTACATTCATGGGGTAATAATTGAACTAAACGTTTGGTCATTTTAAATGCTGTGAACCATCCCAAAGGAAGGCGGGTGTTTAAAATGAATTGTTTATATTCTTTATTACCGGGAAACAAGTACCTTAAACTTTAGGACATTTTCTATACTTGAACCGGCCCAAAGGAAGGCAAGTATTTAAAGTGTATTGTTTAAGCTATTTGTTTACCCTAAGATAAATCAAATTATGAGTCAATTCGCAATCCAAAGATTAGTCTTGATGTCATATTGATTATCTTTTATTTTTGATGGAATTCATTTGATATAATTAATCGTTATGTAGTTTCTTATATATGTTTTGTTTCATTCTTGTTCTTCTCCTTGATTTGATTAATGCTTCATCCGTAACTATCGCTATAAATGATGCACCTTTGCTTACCGGGACTAAACTTAAAACTTGGAAAAATAATATAACGATGATCTTAGGCAATATGGACATCGATCACGCATTTGGGGAATCAAGTCCCATTGCTCTCTCTAAAGGAAATACCGTTATAGAACGGAAAAATGTTGAGCAATGGGAACGGTCCAACCGCGTGAGTCTAATGATCATGGAAAATGCGGTTTTGAGACATTTTGGACGGTGTCTACGAGATCGAAAATGCTGAGATTTTTCTTGAATTCTTGTGGAAACTTGTTTCCATTCGATACAAGAGGTGAAGAAAATCTTTGGGAGTACATTATTGAATTATTTCATCTTTCGATTAAACTAAAAGCACTTAAGTTAGAGATTTCGGAAGATTTGCTCGTGCACTTAGTTTTGATCTATCTTCCTCCTCAATTTGGTCCTTTTGAGGTGACCTATAAATGTCGAAAGTACAAGTGGAATATTAATGGATTACTTTCACATATGACATTAGAGGAAGATAGGATGAAATATCTTAAATTAGAAAGTACTCACTCAGCATTTACTTCTTCTCGTGGGATTAAGAGAAGAGGGAAGGAAATTGCGGTTGCAAGTAAGAAGCATAAGGGATCATTTAAGGATCATAAAGTCAAGAAATGCTTCTTTTGCAAGGACCTTACTCGCATGAAGAACGACTACCATAAGTATCGCAAATGGCGAATTCAGGATGGTATGTCATTTGGTCTTGTTTGTACTAAGGCAAATTTGGTTTCAATTCCTTAATATACATAGTGGTTGTATTTGGTTCAACAACTCACATTAGTTCATGTATGCGGGGTTGCTGAATTACCGAATCCCAGTGAAGATGAGAAATACATCTATATGGAAGGAAATTTAAATCCGGTTGAAGTTATAGGCATAGGGATTTTTGTTAAGTGCGGCTATTATTTTGTATTAAATAATACATTTATTGTACCGTCATTTAGGCGGAATTTGATATCGATCACAGTATTAGATCGGGAAGGTTATTCCTGTTCATTTTGGTAATAATAAATGTGATCTTATTTTCAATTAGAGGTTGTCGGTATTAGTACTTTATCTTAACAATGACAATTTTATTTACTTCAAACAGTAAATACTATTAATGAGTCCCATAATAATGAAACCAAAACTAAAGGCACTAAGCAAAAGTTATCAAGTGAAAATTCTTGTATTCTATGGCATAGGCGTTTGGGTCATATCTCCAAAGGGAGAATTGTTAAAGCTTATGTCGGAGGGAATTCTAAAAACAACTTGATACTCCGGATAAAACTTTTGCGTTAAAGTGTTTTAAAGAATAAATTTACAAACATTAAAGGAAATAGAATTTTGAGAGTATCAAACGTCTTGGAACTAATTTATATGGACATTTGTGGACCATTCATTAGCCATTCATGGAATGGTCAACAATATTTCATTACGTTCATGGATGATTACTCTCGTTATGGATACATTATTTTCTTCATGTAAAGTTTCAATCATTGGTCGTTTTCAAGTCTTTTAAGGCATAAGAAAGACTATTAAGAACGTTAAATCCGATCATGGTAGTGAAAACTACGGACGGTATAACGTATTGGGTGAATAACGTCAGGGTCCTTTATATTCGCTATTTTGAAGAGTGTAGGATTGTCCCTCACTACACCATCTTTGGGTAAACCTAGCATAGTATATTGGAGAGACTTAAATCCTTAAGGATATGGTAAGAAGTATGTTTTCTTGTACTTCTTTACCTCGCTCATTATGGGCGAAACATTAAATACCGCGACTTATATTCTCGATAGAGCACCTTCAAAAAAATCTACCGACAAAACCCCTTATGAGTTATGGACGAATAAGAAACCGTCCTTAAATCATCTTCATGTATGGGGGTGTCCAGCGAAGCTAGACCTTATAGGCCTAATGAGGGCAAGCTGGACATAAATACGTTAGTAGCTATTTTGTAGGGTATGCGAGAGATATAGGGGATATAAATTTTATGACCCGAAAACTAGAACTTTTTCGAGGCCCATAATGTTAGGTTCCTTAAGGATGTTGAATTTAGTGGGAGAAATAGTAATGATTTTGAATTTGAAGAGTTAGAGGAACCACTCTTTATTCCTCAAACTTTAGTTCTGTTGGAAATCAAGTAATTGTACACGAAATTCAACAAAAGAACATACAATTCAAAATAATATAAAGACTCCAGTAAATAACGGACAACATGAGAATGTTGGACATAATGAAATTCAACAACCTCGAAAATGAGGATGAACCGGTGCCCTTAAGGAGATCTACTAGAGAAAGAAGAAGTTCTATTTCGGATATTTATGATATGTATCTTGCGGAGAATGAGGACACCTTAGGTTTAGTGGGAGATGATCTAATCACCTTCCATGAAGCCATTAATAGTTCTAATTCTCATAAGTGGATCAATGCCGTTAATGAGGAGTTAAAATCAATAAAAGACAATGACATTTGGGATCTTGTCCCATTACCTGAAGGTGTAAAACCTATTGGTTATAAATTGATATTTAAAACCAATAGGGATTAGCAAGGTAATATGGAAAGATATAATGCACGTCTTGTTGCTAATGGATTTACTCAAAAGGAAAGCATTGATTATAAAGAAACATTTTTCCGATATCTTCTAAAACCTCTTTTATGATCATTATGGCATTAGTGGCACATTATGATCTTGAGCTTCATCAAATGGATGTTAAGATGCTTTTTTTTTTTCAATGGCAACATTGAGGAAACTATCTATATGAAGAAACCGAAATGGTGACTAATTCGGATCAAACTAGTCAACTTGGTTTGTAAACTTAAGAAATCCATTTATGGGCTTAAGCAAGCATCTCGTCGATGGTACTTAAAATTTAACCAAGTTATTCTTTCATTTGGCTTTGAAATGAATCTTGGTGAAGATTGTGTGTACCGTAAGTTCGATGGAAGTAGATTTATTATTTTGGTCTTATATGTGGATGATATTTGAATGATATTTTCTTGCTAGTAATGACAAGGACCTTCTAAAAACTAAGAAATTTCTCAAACAAATTTGAGATGAAAGATCTTGGTAAGGCATCTTTTGTATTGGGAATTCAAATTCATCGTGATCATTCACGAGGTATTTTGGGATTATCACAAAAGAGCTATATAGAGAAGGTATTACAAAGGTTTAGCATGAAAAATTGTAAACCACATGACACCCCCGTCTCTAAGGGAGATAAATTCGATCTAAAGCAATGTCCTAAAAATAATTTTGAATCCAAGTATATGGAAAATATCCACTTATGCACCTAGTAGGAAGCTTAATGTATGCACAAGTACGTACTCGTACAAACCTTGCATTTATTATTGAATGCTTGAGTCAATACCAAAGCAATTCGGAAAGAAGAACATTAAGTCGCATCCAAAAGAATGATGAAGTACCTATAAAACATTAAACTACATGCTTATGTATATAAATCGGATCATTTTGAGATCATTAAGTATTCCGATTATGTTTTAGTGGATGCAAAGATGTCGAAAGACATCATAAGGTTATATCTCTTGTTGAAGAGAAATAAGTATAAAATAAACAAATAGATATACAACTTATAGGATCAAACTCCATGTTATTGGATCCATTTTGTAAAGCGTAATCTCTTTTGATGTTTCACGAGCATACTGCTCATATGGGTGAAACAATTTTGATAATGCTTAAATCAGTGGAAGTTTGTGTTGTTTTCTATTTCTTTGTGTTGTTTTTATTTATATTGATCTCATTTGGTTGAGTAGGACTAGTTGGAGAATATATATATAAGTTCTTCATATATATATTCATTAATATTCCATGCTACATATCTATACTTAATCTATGTCGTTTAGTTGGATATATATATGTGATTAATGTGGGTTTAGTTGCGAATCAATTACAACGACTGCCCCTTTAGTCCCTATACTTATAAGACTAATGGACGGGATTGTGTTGGATGACAATAAACGTGCACATGGGGTTGTCATTCATGTTATAAATGATTAAGGAATTTATTTAGTAAAAGATACATATTAATATTAATCGAATGGGAGATTGTTAGAACATGGATTAATTAATATGTGTTATTTAATTCCATTTGTTATAATTATTTAATAATGTTAAAGTATAGACAAAATGTGTAGAATTCCATTAGGTGTAAGTACCATTAAATGATGGGCATAATGGTAACTTCACACCATCATCTTTATGAAAGGGTGTAGTCCCTAAATGAAGTGCCCCTTGGATTCCTATATAAAGGCCTATCCATCAAGCCTATGAATCTACTAGTTACATCATTTCTCATTCAGTCAAAACTCTTCCTAAGTAATTGAAGATTAAAGAGATTAAGGGCACTTATCATTTAGAAGATCTACTCTTCCCTACTTTCTCATTTATTCAAGAACAAGATCAAGAACACAATCATGGAATCACAAGGTACACGCTTCCGTATTATTCTTCTTCTTCTTCTCCTTCTCTTCTTAATCTAGTTGTGAGTCGGTTCATGGTTAATGGATCGTTTTTATGTTCCAACAGATGCGGCTCATAGTGGTCAAGCTACGACTCTTTTGAGAAATATATGTTGTTTTGAGTTTGCTTTTGTGTTGCATTTGATGAAATCGGTTTTGGGAATCACTCTTGATTTATCACTAGCATTACAAAGGAAGGATCAAGATCTTGTAAATGCCATGAAGCTTGTTAAAATAGCCAAAGAGAGATTACAAGAATTGAGAGAACATGGTTGGGAGAACTTGGTGAAAGAAACTACAAGCTTTTGTGTTGAGAATGATATTTTGGTACCAAGTATGAATGATAATTTCATAATTTATTCGAGGGATGGAAGAGTTTGTAGAAGAGGTGTTCAAGTGAGCAACTTGATTCATTATCGTGTTGAATTGTTCTATGTGGTGATAGATTCCCAACTTTCAGAGTTGAATGATCGTTTTGATAACACTAATACGGAGTTGCTAAGCCTAATAGCTTGTCTTGATCCAAGTAACTCGTTTGTTGCATTTGACAAAAAAGCTTTGATTAAGTTGGCCACGTTTTACCCACATGAGTTTGATGTTGATTTCGATCTTGGTGTGCTTGATAGTCAACTTGAGAACTACATTAGAGATGTCAGAAATGATGAAGACTTCTCACTTGTTCTTGGGACTAGTGGTCTTGCTCAGAAGTTGATTGCAAAGAACAAGCATAAGACTTATCCGTTGGTATATTTGTTGATCAAATTGTCTTTAGTTTTACCGTTGCAAGCTGTGATCGAAAGGATATTTTCTGCTATGAAACTTGTAAAGTCCGAGTTGCGTAATCGTATGGGGGATGATATGCTAAATGATTCTCTAGTGTCTTATGTTGAAAAAGACGTCCTAGACAATGTAAACATTGATGAAGTCATGAAGTACTTTCAGGAAATGTCATCACGTCGAAAATCTTTGTAATCTTTATTTCTATTTATAAAAATGATGCATATTATATTATCTTGCAATTTTTTTTTCTATATTGCATAAGATTTTGCACACCCTCACGAGAAATCCTAGATACGCCACTGATACTAACAACACTTATATTACTTACATATTTTTTTAATTATCGTGCAAAATTCATTTATTAAATCTTACTCCCTCCGTCCCACATCAATTGATACTTATTTCCTTTTTAGTCCGTCCCACATCAATTGATATTGCCCAAAATGAAAGGGAATCTTTACTATTTTCTCCATTCATTCTCTCTCCTATTTTACTTTTACACTCACAACATTCTCTCTCCTAACTATTTCTCCCACTCATTCTCTTTCCTATTTAATTTTTCATACTCACAATATTTTCTTTCACTTTTTCTTCCTCTTACTTTTTCTTAATATGTGTGTCCAAAATTTTGGTATTAGTTGATAGTTGATGTGGGACGGAGGGATTATATGAAACTGAGGGTGTATAGCGGAACTATTTTCTTAAAATATACTCCCTTCGTCTCACGTGAATGCAAACTTATTTTCATTTTGGTCCGTCCCACGTGAATGCAAACTGTCCAAAATGGAAATAAATTTATTATTTTATATTCACCCTATCCCACCCACTCATTCTCTCTCTTCATTTTCTACCACACAATTTATTCAACCAACTTCACTCATTTTCTCTCTTCATTTTCTACCACACATTTTCATTATCTTAATAATATTTCTTAATTATCGTACCCGAAAAAATGGTTCACAATGACGTGGGACGGAGGAAATATTCTCTCCTTTCCATTTTAACTTAAAGAAAAAAAAATGTCGACAAATATTAAGAAAAAAATAATATTATATAATGAAAATATTGAATGTGACATTGATGTTAACAAGCCTACTGATGGGCCCCAAATATCTAAGATTGCAACACGTGTCTTCCTTGTCTTTTTTAAGTTGGACCTCAGTCATAGATCTGCTCTTTCACAATTTTTCTAGAACATTAAATAGCAATCGTACGATATACTCCATTTTGTTTATTGAATAGATATGTTATTAAGTGGGCCTAAATCTCTTCATTAATTAGTCTGTTTGAAATAGGCCCAATTGGGCCTACAAGTACTTCTCTGTGATTATTCAGAGCATTCACAATGAAAGCTTTTTGAGAGTTCTTTATTCTTATGAAAAATTTTTAAAGAGCTTTTTATCATTATGGAAATGATGAAGAGTTTCAACTTAAGTAAGGAGTAATTTCTTTATAAAGAAATAAACTTTTTGGTGCTTTTATCATTAATGCTACACATTTTCTATGCGTGTCATTCACTCTTTTTTACATATGGGACCCATAAAAAAGTTGAAAGAAGAGTTTTACCATTGTGAAAAAGTGCTTGAGGTTTTTAAATTTTAAATTATAATGATGTGGTTCATAGAAAATATAAAAAAAAGCTATCTAGAGAGCTTTACCATTGTGGATGCTCTCAGTACTTACTCTCTCCGTCCCATCCGAAAGGACATAAATTTCCTTTTTGGACGTCCCATTTAAAAGGGCACAACCAAAAAATGAAAAAAATTTTATTACTTTTTTTTTATGGGATCCACTTGTTATACTTTCACAATAAATATCCACTAACTATTCCCTATTCCATTTTTTCTTTTCTACATCACTTTTCACTCACAACATTTATTTCACTATACACTTTTTCTCTTTCCTACATCACTTTTCTTAATTCCCGTGCAAGGACACAAAAATACCCTTTCGAGCGGGACGGAGAGAGTACATGATAAGTCTAGACTCCTTTCTTGAATTTCAATTTTCTTTTTCCGTTTTGAAATAAATATTACATTTCTAAATTATAAGTAGCAAATAAGAAAAACATTTTTTTTCTAATTTTTTTTCTAACCACCTAATCTTAATTATATTCAATATGAAGTATTGAATTCAAAACTTTTACGACATATAGACTTGAACTTGCTTCAGACATCACTATTGCATGTACACAAGCCCTTTGGCAGTAAAATAGACTCCCTCCGTTCCATTAGAAAATATACAAACTTTCATTTTGAATGTCCCATTTATAAACCATTCCATTCGAAAATATACAAACTTTCATTTTGAATGTCCCATTTATAAAGGTACACTATCAAAATGAATTTTTTTAATACTTATTTATTCATAAGACTCAATTGTCACACTAACAAGAAAAAAAAATCATATTTTCATCACTGAACAATTTATTTTCAAAATATTCTTACTGAACTTTTACATTTTTCAAATGTGCTCAATCCGTAAACAAATTCGCTTAAAATTTAACGAAATTTAGCTAGATGACCTCATATGATTAGTTTTTTTAAATATGATCTAGAATAAATGGTTTTTTAGGGGAATTAATTTGTAATATTTCTTGTAAATTAAGTGCTAATGACATTTTACATTAAAAAAATTGTAATCTTCGTCATACATGACAACAATGTAAACATATTGGTTGAAAACTTAACGAACATTATTCACGTTAAGTCACATTACTAAATTCCTTTAGATTTTTAGCGAATATGTTAATGCAATGAGCACATTTTGAAAAGTGTGAAGGTTTAGTTAGAATATTTTGAAAAATAATAGTTAAATGAGAATATTTTGAAAAATAATAAAGTTCAGTGACGAAAATATGGTTTTTGCCTACTCACAATAACTATCCACTTATCATCTCCTACCTCACTTTCTTTCTCCTGCCTCACTTTTCAATACTCACAACACTTACTCCGTCGTATATTTTTCTTAATTTCCGTGCATGACATATTTTGTGATATCTAGAATGGGCCTTATGGGCTAGCCCAATAATGGAAGAATGAGAATTTAGTTGAGTCAAGCCCTTTCATATGGGTGAAGTAAAATTAGATTATTTTTATCTTTGACGAGGCCCAATCTAAAGCTTTGATCCAGCCCAATATTAAATATTTGGACCATTTTAAGATGTCGTCCATAAGGGTTTTGATCCTCATTAAACAAATAACTTTTAAATTAGTCTCTCTAAATATTTTAAAAAACTACTCTTTTTTCGGTTTATCTATCAAATAATTGATAAATACATTTATCAATTATAAACAATTGATAACTGATGCATTTATAAGTGATAAATGCATATATCAATTGTTTAAACAAAAAATCAAGCACAAAACACTCTGATAAATGAATTTATCAGTTATAAACAACTGATAAATGCATTTATCAGTTATTTTAACTGAAAAGAAAAAAAATTAAAAAAAATAAAATAAAAAAAAAGAAAAGAAACGTAGTTTTTTGTAATATCACAACTTACATATTTTTAATTTTTTTTTTAATTTTTTTTTGTAAATAGCATCTTTTTTTTGAGATAGTTTTTGGTAAAAATTCCTTTATTTATTTATACTTCCTTCAATTTTTTATAAGTCAAAATATGGTTAATTCATTATCCAGCCAAGTTTCAATATCCACCCTTTTCCTTCACAATTTTTAATTGATTATAATTAAACAAAAGTGAGCATTGATATTTGGGTAAACCTCATTATAACACTAAATTTAACCTTTTAAAAATAAGATAAATTTTAGAATAAAAAAATGAGTTAGCAGTTTACTTCTCTCTCCATTCTAAATTGATTATATATACATACATATATATATATATATATATATATTATATATACATACATACACACACATATATATATATATATATATATATATATATATATATATATATATATATATATATATATATATATATATATATATATATATATATATATATATATATATATATATATATATATATATATATAAATTAAAAAGAAATTGCTCTTGATTAAGAAAAAATACGAATAATAAAATTATTCATGTATATTTATTGAGTTGGTCTTATAAAAAACTAGTTTTTTCTTAAGATAAGGAAAAACGTGTTTTCAAAATGAACGGTGGCAATTTTGTAATTACTGGCAACCATGTTCAAAATAAACGGTGGCATTTTTGTAATTACTGGCAACCATGATAAATGCCAGTGTTAATATTACAAATGACCAAAGTGATTTCATGCGGCATTTTATAAACATGAAACCGACTTTTTCTGTGGCACTTTTAAATACATAAGCTGGCATCTCTTCAAAAATATAAGCATTGGCATTCAAAAATACATGGATGGCATTTTGAAAACACATTTATCCACTCAAAAATGCATATACCGCACTCAAAAACACTTATAATTATTTTCTTGATATTCAAAAAAACATGAATGGCATTCAAAAAAACATGGACTGGCATTCAAAATTACAAGAGCTGGCATTCAAAAATACATCGACACTCGCTTACACACTTACCGGCACTCTATTATACACTAACCGGCACTCCAAAATACATGGATCGGCACTCGATTATACACTAACGGCACTTGATTATACACTAACGGCACTCAATTTTACACCAACGGGCACTTGATTATACGTGCACTCAAAAAAAAAAAGCGGCATTAGTTTGAGCCGGAGCAGGCACATTTTATACTCAAATCCCAATTCCCAATTCCCAATCTATTTCGGAAGAAGATTTCAATTTGAAGCCTGCAATTGCCACGGCCTCCCAAGATGCCATTTCCAATCTTGAGAAGCCCACTAAATTGGTCACTTTTACGGGTAAAGATGGTTCCGCAAAACTACCTCCGCCGTTTTTCGCTCGGTACTGTACATTACCTACCTTCTTGTTAATTTCAGGTTTACTGCATTAAGCGCACTCTATCATTGGCATCGGACGAACGCTCGATCTGGAGAAGACGACGGCGGCGGCGGCGGCGGTTACTGCAAAGACGGTGATTTCTGGGATCGGAGAGGGGATTGGTGTTGTCGGAGAAGGAGAAGACGGTGAGGGCGATTGCAATTGGGAAAATTGGAGAGGTCGCCGGTAATGGATTTGGTGTGGGAGATCGGTGAGGACGAAGACGGTAAAACACGTTTTTTGTTAAGTTAACAAAAAACGCGTTTTTTACAAGTTTTTGGCATATTTATTACTGAAATTACTTAGAATTTAATAAAATATACTCCCTCCGTCCCAGCGAAAGAGCCATTTATTTCCTTTTTGGGCGTCCCATTTAAAAAGCCACTTTCCCAAAAAGGAAACCTTAAATCACTATTCTCTCCACTCATTCTCTCTCCTACTTTACTTTTACACTCACAACATTCTCTTTCTTACATCACCTCCCACTCATTCTCTCTCCTATTTAATTTTTCATACTCACAACATTTAAACTTTTTCTTTTTCCTACATCACATTTCTTATTTTGCGTGCCGGACAAATTTTGTGGCTCTTTCGCCGGGACGGAGGGAGTATCAATTTTTCTATAATATAAATGTTTCAGAACTTGAAAAAGAGATTCCTCTTATATTTTAAAACAGAGATGCCAAAGCAAAAATAATAATGGAGTCCAAGATGTACCTAACCCACCCTAAGTTGTTGTTTCGCACATGGAAATCTGTTATCATTATGGGCTAAATATAAAAACAAATGAAAATGTTTTGTATTACAACTACTTACAACTTATAATTATAACTAATTGAAATGTTTTTTTTTACGTCTGCTGCTGCTGTTGCATCAGTTTGAAATTTCAGACAGTTCAAAATTATGAGATGTATAGTTTTCGCTATTTAGCTTTGATTGATTTATTTATTTATTAATTGGTTAATTACCCACCTAAAAAAAGTTTGAAAATTATCATTACCACTTTTAATTTTGTGTTGCTCTTACTCTCCTTTTTGTTTTTTCAACAATTTTATTTAAATGAAAGAACTATTTTAATTCTAAATCTCTTCATTACCAAATCCATTTTTTCTTTTAAAAACTGTATACTAGTAAAAGCCCGTGTTCAAGGACATGTATTTTTTTTTTTTTAAATTAATTTTTTTTTTTTTAAAGGCAAAATGGGAAAGGGACAACTTAGTGAGGACAAAATAAAAAATTTGACAGATGAAACAGTTCATTATACTGTTCACGGAGAGTTGCTGTTTATAATATACTCCCTCCGTCCCACTATAGTTGACACCCAAGGAGTGGGCACGGGAACTAAGAAGAAACAATTAAATAAAGAAAATGTGTGGTAGAAAATGAAGAGAGAGAATGAGTGGAATAAATAGTAGTGTTGGTTGAATAAATTGAGTGGTGAAAAATGAAGAGAGAGAATTAGTGGTGGGGTCCATCTAATATAAAAATATAAAAACTAAGTTATTTTTGGAAGGTATCAAATGAAGTGGAACGGTCCAAAAATGAAAAGAAGTGTCAAGTATAAGTATAGTGGGACGGAGGGAGTAGATACCAAGTCCTCCATGAGGTGAGGGCCAGCTTAGGTTTTGTCATTTGGTTCTTAGAGTTGGTCCATGAGTTGACTGTGGGGGTCAGTTTGCTTAAAGTAAAAAACAAAAGGACTTGCAAAAAATAATTTAACTTTTTGAAAGTGTGCAATTTTTCCTGAGGAGGAAGGGGAAATGAGTTTTTCCTTCTTATTTTCTTAGAGAAATACTCACTCCGTTCCGTCCGAAAGGGCAATTTTGTTTTTTAGCACGAAAATTAAGAAATGAATAAGGAAAGTGATGTAAGAAAGAAAAAAAAGGTTAAATGTTGTGAGTATGAAAAATTAAATAGGAGAAAGAATGAGTGGAAGGAATAGTTAGGATAGAGAATGTTGTGAGTGAAAAAGTAAAGTAGGAGAGAGAATGAGTGGGGTAGGAAGAATATAAAAATAATAAAAACTTTCCTTTTTGGAGTTGTGCCCTTTTAAATGGAACGCCCAAAAAGGAAATTTGTGCCCTTTCGAGCGGGTCGGAGGGAGTAACACTTTAATGCCGCCAAAAATACACTAAGTTGTATTTAGAATCTAATGTTATAATTTTTGTAATTATTACACTATATTCACGTTATGTTACAATTCACGGCAAAAGTAAATGACATCTGACGAGAGCTAACACAATAGACAAAAATTGTAACGAGCATAAATTCATTGTAATTTTCTTGATCCCTAAGAATTATTTGTTTCGAGAGGGAGATCATTAATAGGAGAGATTCTCATTAGAGTGCAATCGCCGGAGTAAGGGAAAGAAGATGAAGAGAAGACGACACTGAATTTAACGGCGTTGTGTATTCAACAGATTATTGAGGTGAAGAGGCACAGATGGAAACAAAGAGGCAGAATGAATGGAAAACAAAGAGGCAGAATGAATGGAAGGGGAGAGATGGTGTAGGACGGCGGGGGCAGGGAACGATGGCGGGGAGAGGGTGTAGGGGGCGACGACCATGGTTGAGAATATTGGGAGAAGCGCTGAAGTTGAAACATAAAAATGCGATATACGGTTAGAAAAATGTTTTTAATTTAGATTTTCTATTTTGACTATTTATTTTTATTAAATTTGCATTAAAACAACAATGAAGAATTATTATTCAAAAATATTCCCGTTAAATGACACGTGACTTGCACATGATCATTTATTTATAGAAAGTTTAATAATTCTAATTTCTCAACTATAACAACTTTTTTTTTTCCAAAAGTAAATAATATTTGGAAGGGGTCCTACTCCTCACAAACTTATATGAAAATGAGGTGCATGTAGGGTACTTGTAGTGGTCTACCAAGGGTATGTTCTCTGTTTGTCACATACCTTGGTGTGTTTGGCAGGTTGCTCTTGCACATTGAACATGTTGGAATATTTGGTATATGTGGTATGAAGTTCATAGCATATGACCTTGGGTGTCATTGGGCTTGAACTGTTATTTGGCGAGAGAAAAATTCCCGTCGGATGTTCTGCGCTCGAGGGCGGCCGCGCTTAGGCCGAGAGCGGCCGCGCTTCCTTGCCGAGAGACGAGCTTCAAAATCCTGTGTTGAGCGCGGTCGCGCTCTCCTTGAGAGCGGCCGCGCTTGTGACGGGATCTGCGAATTTCCTGGGCCGAATTAGATCAGTTTTAGGTCTTTTTAAGCCCTAAAACTCTAGTTTTACCACACATATAAATATTCTAATTCCTCCAGCCGTTTTTGGTACTTGAATATTGAAGAGAAACACAATTCTCTTGCTTTGATTCAAAGATCAAACACTCCCGTTCATAGAGATTTGTTCGTGAGATTCAAGGCGATTGAGATAGGACCGCCGGTGACTACCTACCCGCAGGCCGCTTTGTGGGTACGTAGCCCGTGATCGTTTTATCCTCGGAGAAATTTGCCGTGCACCGAGCCGCACCAATCGGGACAATATTTTCTCTTAGGACAGTCTTCCGAAGGCGACTCGATCAAATCACGATAAGTTGTCTAACCGTTTGATTTTTTGTTTCTGTTTGTTTTCCTGATCCTGTTCCTTGGCTTTCGGTTTTGCTATTGGCATCTTAATTGGTATGTTCTTGACTTGATCAATAAAATCCCCTACTTTTGATTAAATCTTTGTTTAATCTGTGGTGCTTATTAATTTAATTTCCAACAGTCTAAGAGAAAATAGTAGTTTTATTTGATCATGTCTGGTGGTTCCTCTAGCTCTCCCTTTAAGTCCACTAGTTGACACCTCCGATCTTTCGGAGAAGTTTGGTGGTAAGAACTTCAAGCGTTGGTCCGACGCATGAAGATCCGTTGTCAATTAAGGGCATGCCAGTATGCTTGACATCTAAATGTCCCGCTCCGAATGGTGATGATCCGAGTTAATGTGGCCGCCGTTAAAGCGTGGAAGGAGCAGGACGATGTTGTTCGAGGATGCATTACGTCGGCTTTGTCGAATGCACTCTTTGATGTTTATTGCTCTGCTCCTCTCACTTTGCGTCATTTGTGGAATTCTCTTTCCAAGAAGTACAGACCGATGAATCCGGTGTGGAAAAGTACCAAGTGGGAAAGTTCCTGAATTATCACATGAGTGAGGGAAAGTCGGTTACCGACCAAGTGCACGAATTCCAAATCGTTTTGCAGTCACTCAAGGATGCTGACATGGGACTTCCTGATAAGTTCGTTGTCACGGCTATCATTGAGAAGTTTCCTCGATCTTGGGGGAATTCGGTATGACCCTCAAGCATCGTCTTGGAAACTTGTCACTCAATGAGTTGATGAATGCAATTGCGATTCGGGAGGTGCATAATGGTAACCAACCTAGCGTGCTGAGGCCGCCGCCAATATGGTTACCGTAAAAGCAAGTTTAAAGGAAAAGGTGTGAAAACTTCTAAGGATAAAGAAAACCATGATAAGCTTAAAGTTAAGAAAAATAACTTTAGGAAGCCAAGAGCAAAACAAGCTGCTGGAATTGTGGAGAAGGTGGACACTTTTCTAGGGACTGCCCGTCGCCCAAGAAAGGAAAAGGACCACAAGCCTCTGGCGATGACCATCCCGCTGTCAACATGGTGTTGGGTCCGAAGGATTATGATGATCCCGACTCGACGCACCTGGAGTTGACGATCCGACCTGCAATGTTACAAAGTATGTAACTTCTTGTCCTGAACTCTTTATCGTCTATGAACCCAACGAGTGGCTAGTTGACACTGGGGCAAATGTGCACGTTTGTGGCGATAAATTGCTATTTGTGTCTTACCGGCTGTCCGTGGTAGATCGGTGACGATGGGGAACTCTAGTACCGCAAAGGTGCTTGGGACTGACGCGTGGACCTGAGGTTTCCCAACGGGCGCATTCTTACCTTGCGATCGAGTGTATCACGTTCACGATATTCGTCGCAACATTATTAGTGGTTCTAGTCTAGTTAGGGAAGGATTTGAGATTTCATTTAAGTGTAATAAGGTTATTATTTTGGATTACAGTAGTTTTGTGGGGAAAGGTTATTCCTCGGATGGTTTATTTAAAATTAGAATTGAAACCGATGTTTGTTCGCACAACAATAATTTTAGTTCTATTGATTATCCTGTTTCGTATTCCATTGAATCTTCAAATGTTTGGCATGGTCGTTTAGGACATATTAACTATGATTACGTGAAAAGAATGATGAACTTAGATATTATTCCTAAACATGCTATTGATAAGAATTCTAAATGTCATGTATGTGTTGAAGCTAAATCTACAAAAGGTCCGTTTAAGTCGGTTGTGAGAAATTACGAAATTCTAGATTTAGTTCATACGATATTTGTGAATTTAATGGTGTGTTGACCAAAGACAAAAAGAAATACTTTCTCACCTTTATTGATGATGCTAGTAGATACTGTTATGTGTTCTTGCTTAATTCTAAGGATGAAGCATTAGATAAATTCATTATATTTAAGAACGAAGCACAAACACAAGCGGCAAGAAACTTAAACGGTTAAGGTCGATAGAGGAGGTGAATATGAGTCTAACCCCTTCATGTATTATTGCCAAGAAAACGGAATTGTACATGAAGAGACTCCTCCCTACACCCCTCAATCAAATGGTGTTGCGTAACGTAAGAATAGAACCCTTGCGATATGATTAACGGTTTACTCATAAGTTACGGGCGCCCAAATATATGTGGGGAGAGGCATTGAATACGGCTTGCCATATTCTTAATAGAGTCCCTCCTAAACATAGAAAGGAAAGTCCGTTTGAACTTTGGAGAGGTCGACAGGCTAGCTTGAAACACTTAAAAGTGTGGGGGTGCCTTGCAAAGGTACTTGTACCCGCACACAAAAGGAAGAAGCTTGGACCTAAAACTGTTGATGCTATCTTTATAGGTTATTCGAAACAAGTTATGCATTGAGATTTCTTATTATAAAATCTGAAATTTCGGCATAGATGTGAACTCTATAGTTGAGTTACGTGATGCAACATTTTTTGAGGATGTGTTTCCTATGAAGGACGGACTTCCTAAGGAATCTAACCCAACCACTAATTCTATTCCTGCTTTCCAGTAGAGGAGCTGACCAATGTGGGGGTTGATTCCAGTGCAACTCATTCTGACGATGAGATTGAACCAAGAAGGAGCAAACGGGCAAGGACCACCAAGGACTTTGGAAATGATTTTATCACTTACAATGTCGAGGGTGATCCTCTAACCTTCAAGGCTGCTATGGCTACTTCTGATGCCAAGCAGTGGAAGGATGCGGTTAAGAGTGAGATGGATTCTATTGTCTCTAATGGGACATGGGAATTGGTCGATCTCCCTCCTGGTTGTAGCACGATAGGATGTAAGTGGGTCTTTAAAAGGAAACTGAAACCGGATGGAACCGTTGACAAGTTTAAGGCTAGGTTAGTGGCTAAGGGATTCAAGCAAATGGAGGGAATAGACTATTTCGATACCTATTTGCCAGTTGCTAGAATGACTACAATCCGAATGCTTATCGCATTGGCCTCTGTATATGATCTTCCTATCCATCAGATGGATGTGAAGACCGCCTTCTTGCATGGCGATCTTGAGGAAGAAATTTATATGGATCAACCTGAAGGTTTTGAGGCCCCTGACAATGAGAGAAAGGTTTGTAAACTTGTTAAGTCCTTGTATGGACTTAAACAAGCCCCTAAGCAGTGGCATGAGAAATTTGATAAAATTATCTCATCGTTTGGCTTTGTTAATAATGAGTTTGATAAGTGTGTTTATAGCAAGAATATTGGTGATAGTAGTATTGTCTTATGTCTGTATGTCGATGATATTCTGTTGTTTGGAACGGATATGAGGATAATTGATACTACTAAGGCATTCTTGAAAAGTAAGTTTGAGATGAAGGATATGGGAGTGGCAAGTGTGATTCTTGGACTAAAGTTGACTCGTTGACTAGTGGCATAACCATATCGCTTGATCTCATTATACCGAAAATATAATTGAGAAATTTGGTTATAAGAATTGCAAAGTAGCTAAGACTCCATATGACCCTTCATCTGCTCTTACTAAGAATGAAAGTGGAGTACCGATGGCTCAGTTGAGATATTCTCAAATTATTGGAAGTTTGATGTATCTTGCCAATTGTACTAGACCCAGGATATATCCTATTCGGTTACTAGGTTGGCTAGATATACTCGATGTCCAAATAAAGCACATTGGGAAGCTCTTGATAGAGTTCTCAGTACTTGAAGGGAACGATTTCCCTTGGGCCGCATTACGGGAGATATCCTTACGTTCTTGAAGGATATAGTGATGCAATTTGGATTGCCTATAACTCAGGAGTTATGGGTACATGCGGGGTATGTTTTCACCTTAGGCGGAGGCTGCGGTCGCTTGGAGGTCGACCAAACAAACTCTGTTGTCTAGGTCTACATTTGAGGCCGAATTAGTTGCCCTTGACACTCTTGGATTGGAAGGCTGAATGGCTTCGAGGACTCATGTCCGAATTGCCTATGGTCGATAAGCCCATGCACATTATCTCTGTACATTGTGACAACACCGCCACAATTGAGAAAAACCGAAAAGTGTCAAGTACAATCTGTAAAACTAGGAGGCACATCCAAATTAGATTAAAATCTATAAGGGATCTAGTGTCTCGGAAGGTGATAGCTGTTGATTATGTTGGTACCAAGGATAACACGGTGATCCTTTAACCAAAGGGCTAGAATTTGCTCTTGTTCGAAATCTAGGTTGGGGATGGGGTGAACCCCGTCGACTCAAACGTTAGTGAGCAACCCAATCTACTCCTCGAGCGAGATCCCACAAAGGAGATTCAATGTGGTAATAACAAGTTGTGGGGTGAGTCGGAGCACCAAATAATAGATTGACATTTTATATGTCCGAGTCTATCCACTGAATAGCCTAGAGGTGCTCATTCTTTGCTAATTTAGTAAAAGTTTGGAACTTTGAATGGGATCAAGTCTTTTAGACAAGATGTTAGCAATACATCTTCGAGATGCCCAACTAAGTGAGTGTTGTTGTTGGCAACTAGAGGAATTTGGGTTATTCCTTGAAAGCACTCATGATAGAGGATCGGGACGTATGGCTTATAAGTGTCAAGTGTTCGATAGAGGGCCTATCATAGCTTTTGTCGTGTTTGTTACCAGCAAAGACCTCTACATCCAAAGGCATCAGATTCAAGACACCCGTTCATCCGGTCTGTGGAGGTTTGCGTTGGATAACATAGGTAGTGGTTCGGCCGGAAGGTACCATTATTGAAAGCATGGCAATGGACAATGCACACGTCATATTTCTATGAACTTGTGGGGGATTGTTGGAATATTTGGTATATGTGGTATGAAGTTCATGGCATATGACCTTGGGTGTCATTAGGCTTGAACTGTTATTTGGCGAGAGGAAAATTCCCGTCGGATGTTACGCGCTCGAGGGCGGCCGCGCTTAGTGCCGAGCGGCCGCGCTTCCTTCTTAGAGACGAGCTTCAAAATCTGTGTTGAGCGCGGCCGCGCTCTCCTTGAGAAGCGGCCGCGCTTGTGGACGGATCTGCGAATTTCTGGGCCGAATTAGATCGGTTTTAGGTCTTTTAAGCCCTAAAACTCTAGTTTTACCACACATATAAATACTCTAATTCCTCCGGCCGTTTTGGTACTTGAATATTGAAGAGAAACACAATTCTCTTGCTTTGATTCAAAGATCAAACACTCCGTTCATAGAGATTTGTTCGTGAGATTCAAGGCGATTGAGATAGGACCGCCGGTGACTACCTACGTGTCTTTGCTTTGTGAGTACGTAGTCCGTGATCGTTTTATCCTCGGAGAAATTTGCACATGCACGAGTTGCACCAATTGGGGGCAATATTTTCTCTTAGGACAGTCTTCCTAAGGCGACTCGATCAAATCACGATAAGTTTTCTAACCGTTTGATTTTTTGTTTCTGTTTGTTTTCCTGATCCTGTTCCTTGGCTTTCGGTTTTGCTATTGGCATCTTAATTGGTATGTTCTTGACTTGATCAATAAAATCCCCTACTGTTGATTAAATCTTTGTTTAATCTGTGGTGCTTATTAATTTAATTTCCAACAGAACACTCCCAAAATAATACTCCCTCCTCCTCAATATAATACTCTCAATTATAAATTATCGACATTTATTAATATTTAAATTAGCATTTTTAATAATTCTGATTATTTATTTAGTGATTTATTTTTATGTAATAGGTCATAAAATTATTTTTTAAAATTAATATACATTTTTTTACAAAAATCCAATTTTTTTAAGCATATAAAAACTGATTTTTCACAATACTAATACTGACTAAATGATGCTCCCATTGATTAAAGTAATTGTTGCTCTTTGATGTTTCACAAATTTCAAATTTATCCTTTTTAATTGTCTCTTCGCTATAAAACATTTCGTATAAAAACTGATTTTTACTGACTAAATTTGCTGCAACGCTCTTTCCGTAAACTTTCACTGTCATTTCGTAAATTTAACTATAAAAAATATCTGTTGTAATGTAATATATTTATAAAGTTAAGAAGAAATTACTCCTCCATCCTCTTTGAATTAGAATATTTTGTCACTTTGTATGTCCAACTCTCAAATGAAAATGTTTTATTTAGTGAGACTCACTTTGATACTTGATGCTACCATAAAAAATGGTGCATAGGAAACTCACCGGGGTAGCGGCGGCGGCCGGACCGGAAAAACATGCTCCGACGGATCCGATCTCAAATGGGACCTACAACACAAAACACCGTTAGGGGTGGGGGGTTTTCCCCCCACAAACCCTCCGACGTGAGAATCATCAATCCGATTCATAACAATTTATCATATATTTCTAGAGAGAGAGAGAGAGAGGAGAGAGAAAGCTTGAATTTGAGACATACCTTTGAAAATGAAGGAAAGGAGTATTTATATGACCCATGACTTATCATTATCATCTTATCCTTACTTTACACGTGTCAACCATTCAATGGGGGGAAAATCTATCAAAAGATTTCATTTGGATAAGGTCAAGGCCAAAATCTTGACACGTGGCACGTTCCGTACCTGGAGACATCAACTTGCTGCAAGACTCAACATCAGACATGCGGGAAGACATGCGGGAAGACCATACAAGGCACATGCGGGACATGCGGGAAGACATGCGGGAAGGCATGCGGGAAGGCCATGCAAGGCACACTCGGGACATGCGGGAAGGCATGCGGGAAGGCATGCGGGAAGGCCATGCAAGGCACTCTCGGGACATGCGGGAAGGCATGCGGGAAGGCCATGCAAGGCACACTCGGGACATGCGGGAAGGCATGTGGGAAGACATGCGGGAAGGCATGCGGGAAGACATGCGGGAAGGCCATGCAGGAAGGCCATTTCCTGTCACGCGACAATCCACTTGCTGCATGACGACAAACCAGCCTTAGGCGGGAATCAGGCCTTAACCATAACTTAAAACATGACTTAGACCAATCATATAATAATCAACTTTGACGATATCCTCACGACATATGGGCCCCTATAGTCCATATTTGGACTTGGGCCGGGCAAACATTTATCGAGCATATTTTGTTATGTCACATCAATACTTGTAACAACATTCCACTCATTGTTCCTGCAGTAACATTTCACTAGGTTAATGTGAAATTTCAACAATAAATAGTTGTTAAATGATAGCATATCTACATGCATTTTAATGAGTATAAGAGTTAATATGGAAACATAACTTAGTAAAAATTTAATTTACTTAGTGAAGTTTTACATTTATTTAGTTCAATTTTATTTACAAATATACTACTACCTCTAAGTCAAAAAAAATTCAAAATTATCCTAAATCAAGTTCATCTAAAAAAAAAAAAATTCATTTTGAGATGAAAATAAGAACATGGATTGCAAAATGTGTATACTTAGTAAATATACGTAACACATGTAGATGTACATGTATAAATCATAAATATAATGTTGTATAAAGTATAGAAATCTAATCAATGTGTAGAATTTTCGGGCTAAAAGATTACCTATTTATGATGGACAAAAGGTAACCTTTTTGCTACTTCATATGAAAGGGTGTGGTTCCTAAATGAAATGTCTATTGGTTTCCTATAAATAAAGGCTTCCTAAATGAGACAAAGTGAAGGCATTAATCATTTAGAAGACTCCGTCTCCCTACTTATTATTTCTTCTTCTTCAAGCCTTTAAAGAACATCAAGGCATAATATGGATTCCTTAGGTATTCGCTTCCGCCTCCTTTTCTTTTATCTTACGTAGTCAAGACTTGAGTACGACTTGTTCATAATGAAATAGAAATGTTCCAACAATTGGTATCAGAGCCTACTCATGTTCTTGATTAAGTTTTGAGTTCATTAAAGCATGTTTTGTTTTACTTTATGTTGAATTCATTATGTCTTGGTATTGTTTAATCACTCTAATTCATTCATAGAGTGATAATAATTTAATCAGTTTAAAATCTGGAAAAGGATTGAATGTTTTGCTTAAAATAGATAAAGTTCATCAAAGGGGACAATGAATATTGTGAGATTATCCCATATGCACAGCATAGCGTTGTATGACGCACGACCGTGCTGGATCCACTTGTGAAATTCATGTCCATACGGACTTCTTTGCTTGGCCAAACAAGGCAAAATCTCGGCTGAGCACCTTTGGAACAGATTGTTGAATGTTTTTGGAAAGGGTCTGCTCGGTCGAGCACCTCCTTGACTCGGCCGAGCATCGTAGTACAGAATGATGAATGTTTCTGGAAAATCTTGCTCGGCCGAACATCACCTCTTTGCTCGGCCGAGCACCTTTGGACAGAATGTTGGGTTTCTGGATTAGGCCTTGCACAGCCGTGCACTTGCAGATTCAGCTTTTCCCTTTATTTTTAAGCAAAAATATACTTTTTCAAACCTTTATTTATTTTTGTGATTAATTATATGCTTAAACAACTTCATAAATTTTCTAAATAATATTGTCGCCAAAGTAATTTACGTTGTTTAGATTCGAAGTTGTTTAAGTGATGAATGTATACTTTAATATGTGAATAAAATGAATTTTCCAAAGAAGATCATTTATTTGACTAAATTTATACATTCATAGGGTAACAAGTAAGAAAACATCAATTTGTTTTATTGAGTACTTAAATCGGCTCAAAGGAAGATTAAGTATTTGATTAAAACATCGTTTGATTTCTTGGTTACCTAAAGATAATTATATTTGAGTCAACTCGCAATCCAAAGATTAGTTTTGATGTTATATTAATTATCTTATAGATGGAAATCTTTGATATGATTAATCACTGTTTATATGTAGTTACTTATACATGTTTTGTATTTCATTCTTGTTCTTACCCCAATAGATTTAGTGAATGCTTCGTCTTTAACTGCTGCAATGAACAATGTTTCGATGCTTAATGGGACTAATTTTAAAACTTGGAAAAATAAAATAACTATGATCTTGGGTTGTATGGACATTGATCTCGCATTAAGGAAACCAAGTCCCGCTCCTCTCACTGATAAAAGAACTCAGGAAGATCGCTTGAGTGTTGAGAAGTGGAACCGTTCCAACCACGTGAGTCTAATGATCATGAAGAATGCATTCCCGAAAACATTCTTGAACATTGTTTTTGAGGACGTTAATGCTAAGGGTTTTCTGAATACCCTTGAAGAACGCTTTGCTACAAGCGAGAAATCGGAAATAAGTGCTTCCTTAAGGAAACTTGTTTTCATGAGGTACAAAGGTAACGGAAACTTAAGGGAGTACATACTTGAGATGTTTCATCTATCGACAAAACTAAGGACACTTAAGTTAGAGATTTCGGAAGATTTACTCGTGCACTTAGTTTTGATCTCTCTTCGTCCTCAGTTTGGTCACTTTGAAGTGACCTATAATTGTCAAAATGACAAGTGAAGTATTAATGAATTAATTTCACATGTGACACAAGAGGAAGATATGATGAAACAACTTAAATCGGAAAGTGCTCACTTAGCATCTACCCCTTCTCATGGGACCAAGAGAAAAGGGAAGGAAATTGCGGTTGCAAATAAGAGGCATAAGTGATCATCCAATGATCAAAAAGTTAAGAAGTGCTTCTTTTGCAAGGACCCTACTCACATGAAGAGCGACTGCCCTAATTATCATGCTTGGCGTGTTAAGAAAGGTATGTCATTTGGCCTTGTTTGTATTGAGGAAAATTTGGTTTCAATTCCTACATATATATGGTGGTTGGATTCTGGTGCAACAACTCACATAAGTGTATCTCTGTAGGGTTGCCTCAATTGCCGAAGCCCTAGTGAAGATGAGAAATACATCTATATGGGAGCTGGAAATCCGGTTGAAGTTGTGGGCATTGGGACTTTTAGATTATTGTTAAGTACTGGACATTATTTTGTATTAAATAATACATTTATTATACCGTTCTTTAGGCAGAATTTGATTTCAATCACAGTTTTGGACATGAAAGGTTATTCCTGTTCATTTGGTAATAACAAATGTGATATTTATTTCAATTCCAAAGTTGTTAGTACTAGTACTTTATCGTATAGTGATAATCTCTATTTACTTGACACAGTCAAGTCTTTTAATGAGTCCCATGTTAATGAAACCAAAACTAGAGGCACAAAACGAAAATTATCAAGTGAAAAACCATATACCTTATGACATAGGCGTTTGGGTCATATTTCCAAAAGGAGAATTGATAAGCTTGTGTCAGAAGGAATCTTAAATAAACTTGATATTCTGGATAAGGACTTTTGTATTGAATGCCTTAAAGGAAAGTTTACAAACACCAAAGGAACAGAATCCTTGAGAGCATCAAATGTCTTAGAACTAATTCATACGGATATTTGTGGACCATTCACTACCCCTTCATGGAATGGTCAACAATATTTCATTACTTTCATAAATGATTACTCTCGTTATGGATACATTTATTTGCTTCATGAAAAATCTCAATCATTGGACGTTTTCAAGTCTTTCAAGGCTGAAGTTGAAAATCAACTTGGAAAGACTATTAAGAACATTAGATCTGATCGTGGTGGTGAATACTACGGTCGAAATGACGGTTCGGGTGAACAACGTCCGAGTCCTTTTGCTCGCTATCTCGAAGAGTGTGGGATCGTCCCTCACTACACCATGCCGGGCAAACCTAGCATGAATGGTGTAGCGGAGAGACATAATAGAATCATTAAGGATATGGTAAGAAGTATGATTTCTTGTACTTCTTTACCTCACTCATTATGGGGCAATGCATTAAAAACCGCATCTTATATTCTCAATAGAGCTCCTTCAAAGGCTACCGACAAAACCCCTTATGAATTATGGACGAATAAGAAACTGTCCCTAAATCATTTTCATGTATGGGGTTATCCAGCAGAAGCTAGGCCTTATAGGCCTAATGAAGGAAAACTGGATGCTAAGACCGTTAGTAGTTACTTTGTAGGGTATGCTGAAAGATCTAGGGGATATAAATTTTATGACCCAAAAACTAGAACCTTTTTTGAAACGGAAAATGCTAGGCTCTTTGAGGATGTTGAATTTGGAGGGGAAATTAGGAATAGTTTTGAATTTGAAGAAGAAGATGAATACATTTCTATACCTCTTCCCATAGTTCCTATTGGAAATCAAGTACTTGTACCTGAAATTCAACAAGAACATACAATTCAAAAGAATATGGAACCTCCTATAAATATAGAACAACATGAAAATGTTGTTAATGAGGATCAAATTCAACAACCTCAAAATCAAGAAGAACCGGTGCCCTTAAGAAGGTCTAATAGAGTAAGAAGAAGTGGGATTCCGACTGATTATGATGTGTATCTTGCCGAGAATGAGGAACAATTAGACTTAGTGAGAGATGAACCATTCACCTTCCATGAAACCATTAATAGTCCAAATTCTCATAAGTGGATCGATGCCATAAATGAAGAGTTAAAATCTATAAAAGACAATGACGTTTGGGATCTTGTTCCATTACCTAAAAATGTGAAACCCATCGGATGTAAATTGATCTTTAAGATCAAAAGGGATTCACAAGGTAATGTGGAAAGATATAAAGCTCGTCTTGTTGCTAAGGGATTCACTCAAAAGGAGGGCATTGATTATAAAGAAACATTTTCACCGGTATCCTCTAAAAACTCTTTTAGGATCATTATGACACTAGTAGCACATTTTGATCTTGAGCTTCATCAAATGGATGTAAAGACGACTTTTCTCAATGGAGACATTGAGGAAACCATCTATATGAAGAAACCAGAAATGGTGACTGATATAGATCAAACTAATCAATTAGTTTGTAAACTTAAGAAATTCATTTATGGGCTCAAGCAAGCTTCTCGTCAATGGTACTTAAAATTCAATCAAGTAATTCTTTCATTTGATTTTGAAACGAATCTTGCTGAAGATTGTGTGTACCATAAGTTCAGTGGGAGTAGATTTATATTTTTGATCTTATATGTGAAAGACATTTTACTTGCTAGCAATGATAAGGACCTTCTTAAGGAAAATAAGAAATTTCTTTCAAACAAATTTGAAATGAAATATCTTGGTGAAGCATCTTTTGTATTAGGAATCCAAATTCACCGTGATCGTTCACGAGGTATTTTAGGATTATCGCAAAAGAGCTATATAGAGAAGGTATTTCAAAGGTTTTGCATGCAAAATTGTAAGCCACACGACACCCCTATTTCTAAAGGAGATAAATTCAGTTTAAAATAATGTCCTAAAAATAATATAGAATCCAAGTTTATGGAAAATATTTCTTATGCATCAGCAGCAGGAAGCTTAATGTATGCACAAGTCTGCACTCGTCCAGACCTTGCATTTGTTGTTGGGATGCTTGGTCGATATCAAAGCAATCCGGAAAGAGAACATTGAGTTGCAGCCAAAAGAGTGATGAAATACCTACAAAACACTAAGGACTACATGCTTACATTTACAAAGTCGGATCATCTTGAGATCGTTGGGTATTCCGATTCCAATTTTGCTGGATGTCAAGATAGTCGAAAATCGACGTCCGGTTATGTCTTCACATTAGCTGGTGGAGCAATATCTTGGAGAAGTGCCAAGCAAACACTTGTGACTTCCTCTTCCATGGAAGCTGAGTTTGTTGCTTGTTACGAGGCATCCAAACAAGCTATATGGCTGCGTAAATTCATTGAAGGACTGCGAATTGTCAATGATGTTGAAAAACCGATCAAGTTATATTGTGACAATCGGGCTGCAGTATTATATTCTAACAACAACAAGAGTTCATCTAGATCTAAGCATATAGATATCAAGTATCTTGTTGTTAGAGAAAGAGTACAAAATAGACAAATAGAAATACAACTTATAGGAACAAACTCCATATTAGCGGACCCGTTTACTAAAGCGTTATCTCCTTTAGCGTTTCACGAGCATACCACTCATATGGGTGTAACAACTTTTGATAACTAAAATTGTCATGGCCAGAATCACAAGTGATATCCAAGGTGATAACAGCACCAACGATAGCACTTGAGATAGCACACACACACACACACACTTCGAAAATAAAAACAATTTTGTAAAAGAGATTGCAGCGGAATAATAACACCAAAATTGTTTTTCTCAAGTTATATAAATAATATAACTTGAGGATGCCTCTTAGGCAAGATTTTATCACTTTATAAAAAGAATTACACAAAGCCGAAATGTTCCCTAAGACTAATACAAGATAATCTCTATGGAACAAGAGATAAAGAACGGAATCCAATCCTAGCCTACACACAACTTGATACCAAGGTAATCAAGTGCGTAATTACAAGGGAGGATGGATGAAAAGAACCAAACAAAAAACTCTATCTCTCTATGCTTCGAAGGTGTGTATAATTGGCAAATCTTGGCATATCTTCAAATGAATCCTTCCAAGCATATTTATAGTCTTCAATTACTTGAAGGCTACTCAAATAATCAACCTTGGAGTTGTCTTGGACGTTGAGGGAGAGTGGGGAAGTGGTTGGCGTATTCCTCACTTCATGCGCCCACTTTCCTCAAAAATAGCAACCGTGTACTTGATCTCCAAGTTCATGCTTCAACACCTTGACTCCCAAGCTTTATCGATGTTGTACTCTCTTTGAATCAGCAACAACTCCTTTGAATAAGTCTTCCCACATTTTTAATGTTGTTGACACAAAGTAGCTCCTGGAACGGTTTATGCATAAAATGTTATTTATGCATAAATCATTCTTTTTCAAATTCCTCCATGTTTCTAGCTCATTCTCCTATCATATTGCAACCTGAAATATGGACATACATCATATACTATACAGATTATATTAGCACATTATTACATAAATTAATAAATAAGAAATGTATAACTATATAAATTTCAGCACAGGAAATCATCTGAGATATCATCTGGAATCTGGAAAATCATTCAGGATATCACCTGCATTTTACACTAACAATCTCCCCCTTAGTTGGATATTTCTTCTCAAACCTAATGTCCTGCTAACCTGCAGTTTGTCAGTCCATAAACAGAACATATAGCATAGAAACAAAGTATAACATCTCCACTAAAACTAACTCTCCCTTAATCAAGTAGCCAATCTAAACAATGGTTTATCAAAATAAAATATTTTATTTCAAACTTAAAAAGTTTTCAAAATAAACTAAGTTAAAAATAAAAACCATAAACCATTGTACCAAAATATCATCCAAGCAAAAACTACCTAACAGATTAATGTTTTAAAAACAGACCACCTAAAGTATTTTTGCAACCAACATAAAAAAAAATAAAAAAAATTGTTTAGAGAACCACATCACCAAATAAAAGAAATTGTTTAGGACACCACAAACCAAATCCACCAACGCAGTAGTGGTAACATCAACCTTCAGGTTCAACAACCTTCGGGTATTCAGGTTTCTTCTTCTTCAAACTCCTCTTCTTCTTCTTCCTCCTGATCTCCATCCCTATCACCTCCACCATCACTTGGGCCAAGGCGGTGGTAGCACTGCGCAGTAGCACCGGCTCCGAAGCCGTAGCGCAGACATCCTCCCTATTTGGGAAGAAATTTCATCAATAAAAGTATCAGTTGCCTGCTTAAGCTTGACTCACCCATCAACGAGTTCTCCAATTGCACTTGATTGTTTGTGCAGGAAATTCAGCACTGTAGTCTTTGGAATTGATGGAGAAGTGTTGCCCAGAAGATTGATCATATTAGACAGAATACTTGCAGCATCAGTTCCTGCAAAAGTATTAGGGGCAACACTTGAGGAAGCACTTGGGATATCACTTGAGATAGTACCAGGAAGAACAAAAGTAGAACCAATAGTTTCATCAGATTTTTTCCATGGAAGATCTTTAGTATACCTGTTACCCTTTTCAGTTGAGGATCAATGGTATAGTACTCAGGTTCAGAGGTGAAAGTATCAGAGGCTTCAATAGGCAAGGATTGAAAGATTAAAACTTTGAAGATCAAAGAAGGATAGGGAAAAAAGGTAATGTTCATTTCTTTCTTTCTACCTCACGAAGCTAAGTGTTTGAACATTAATCTTCCAAAGTTAATCCTATGATTTTTGCCCAATCTGTACAAAACATTAGCGTGCTTCAAGGTAACAATAGGTTCATTTGTAGTAGGGAGCCAATTGAAAATGCAAAGTTTGTGAAGAACATAGTACAGAGAGGAAAGCCTAGAAGCATGAAGCTTTTCCTTTAAAGGTCAGGACTGGATTTTGTTGTGGGTGAGAAACTTAACCATTTCATTCCTATTAACCCTAATGCTCTCGTCATCTAAATTTGGGAGGCCTAAAACTTTGTTAATGATGGATGGAGTAAAAAAATAAACCTTACCCCGCACAAAGACTTTCCCAAATTTCTCTGACCCTTCATTATTCAAATGAGCATGTAGGTTAGCAAAAAAGTTTCTCACCACACTCTCAACAAAGACTGAGGCATGATTATTTGCCTTAAAGAAATTCATGTCCTTTAAAAACTGAACTATCCCTTCCTTTTCTAACTGGTTCTCATCAATATGCTTTTCTTTTAACAATTTCTTACTTAAATTGTTAAGCCAAAACTCCATATTTTCCTTCTTATAAAATTTCAAAGTAAGAAACGGTTTTGGAAAAGCATTATCCTCTTCAGTATGAATAAACTCATCACCAGAAAATTCATGATCACTAGGAACATATTTTGTAGGAACAAAGGAGGGGGCATGTGTGTAAGTGCTCCAATTTGAGCTTGTTAGAATTTTCGTTAGAAAATTAACGAAAGTCATAACATTTCTAACAATTCCTAACTATCCTAACATTTCTAACAAAGTGAGGGTAAAATGGGCATTGTTATTTAAGGTTAAACCTTAAAAAGAATCTCAAAAAGAAAAACAAAAGAAGAAAACCAAATATAGCAATGCTGGAAACATAAACTGGCTGTCTAATTTGAATTTCAAAAAGAAATATTCTTCTTGTCCAAAGCTGGAGCTGCATTTAATGAACAGTGCACGCTGCCTGGACTTGTCCGCGCGGATGGGATTGTCATCTCAGGAGGGCTATAAATTGAGCCCTCCAGTCACAAAAATAAAAAGGAAGAACACAATTGCACCGAACCTCTGGCGAAATATAGAGAGAAAACAGTGAGAATTCTTCAAGAATTGTCACCTTTTTCTCTCCAATCTTTCCCAACTCATACTCATCCACTCACTCTCATATTCAAGCCCTAAACACTCATATACTCAAGCCAAACACTCAAGAACACAAGGAAGATTGGTAAACCCTCCTCTTCCTAACCCTAAATCTCAACCATGCATGCATCTTCAAACTACAAAATGTAGTTCTTTCATCTTCTCTCTCTAGATCTAAGAAGATCACCATGGAAGACCATCTCCATGGATGATCTTCTACAAAGATCAACATTATTTTCAAAGCTTTTCTTGCTTACTTGCAAAAATGCACTTTTAAAAACCTAAAAAACCATTTTCAAGCACTAAATCTTGATTTTCAAAGGATAAAATTCCCCTTCCCAAGCAAATGAAATGCTTAGTCCTAATGTACCCCAAGGATGGTTTGGTATAGTTGATTCACCACTAAAATGTCTAGTGATCACTAACCAAAACCTAGGGAAATGGGGACAAGCATGGATGCAAAACCCCCCTTAAAATCATATTTTCTTTCTTGAGAAGTTGCTGTCCAGTAGCAATTTTCTCAGACCTCAGTCCATGGTCTTAATTTTTGGACACAGATGAACTTGGAATTTGGTGTTGACTACAAAACACTTTTTGTAGCCAACATCCAGAGCTTTCCAGACATATTTTTACTTTATTTTTTGGGTGAGTTAAACTCCTCTTTTCAAATTTTCTTTCAGAGGCTAGTTCATCAGCTTCTGGGAATCCAGATCTCATATCTGAGGTTTCCAGAAGGTTTTGACCCCTCAAATCTTCTCCAAAATGGAAAATTCCTTCGCACAAACTTTATTTAAGGTGTCTAGAACAACTTTCATTCTCTGAGTTTATCCAGATTATGAAGTTTTAAGACCCTTGAATCCCTTTTAAAATCAAAGGTCCACTGCCTTTTTCATTCTGGCAGAAATGGCTCTCAACTTCAAAAGGTCTTTTTGAGTACCAAATCTCAATCCAAAAATCCTCCAAAAAATCATGGGATCAGTTTAAAGTCTTAAAAAGATATCCCAATTTTTACTTTTCTGAGTTTCAACTTATTTTGGCCAAAACACACACACACACACACACACAAATGATTTTCAGCTTGGAAGACTCGTTTTACGAGGCGCGTCTGGGTGCACACTAACGTCCTTCCCGACGCGTAACATGACCTCCGAACCTAAATCTCTGATCTCGGGCATTTTCAAAGTTTTGGCCTTCAAAATTAAAATGGCGTGGCGACTCCGTTTTTCCGGTTTTATTTGGTTTTTCAAAGAAACGCAAAAATCGAATTTTTCCCGCGAAAAGGCAACATTCATCACAAAGGGCGACTGCTGTGGGGACTAAGCTTTTTAATAAAAAATGGCATTCGGTATATTGGTGGAAACCACTAAATTTCCCGTTATCGCCTCCTAACACGAGTCGGGGATAAATTGTGGTCTAACAACCCCACGTACCGGTATCACCGTTTTCAAAAAAAAAAAAGCTTTTGAGGGTCAAGCTTCCGTCCCGCTTTGAAAATCATTTTTGTGTGTGTGTTGATTTTTGCACGCTTTTCATGTTGTTTTGGCCGCCTCGGAGAAAGTCAAAATTTTGACCGTCGGAATAATGTCCCTAACTGTCGGAATTTTCGTGCTTATGTGCTCATAAAAAAATCAAAAAAAAAAAAAAAGGGATTTTCAAAAAAAAAAAAAGGAAAATTTCCAAAAAAATCATGCATCATATTTTTAAAACACATAAAAATTTCTATTTTACTCGTAAAAGAATATAGATCGCTTGCACACTACGCGCACGTGACCGTACACCTGCACACTACGTCCTTAACCCGGAAATCCTTGTCGCGGTCCGTTTGGTCTTATTACGCCTCTCGGATGAGCACAGACTACCCAAACATCCCATGGAGCCTCGTGTCGACCACGCACTTGTCCGTGACACACTTTGTCCGAGACCCGTTGGTTTTTAGTCCGGGTCCGTGTCATGCCCCGTCCGTGTATAGACCTTTCCTTTCAAGCCTTTGTCGGCATACCGACTCAATATCTTTCTGTCCCTAATCGCCGAAGTTCTCGCCGGTTTTCCGCCGCAGACTTTGACCAAGATATTGACCGGCGCCTTGACTTCGGCTGGACGGCACAAATTATACACCGACTCCCAAAGATTGACACCGAGTCATCAAGGATTAATGATTATTCCATGCCTAATTACGGCTTAACCGACGACAAGTCAAGATCAATCGTGGACGCTTATCGGTCAAATCATGCCGACTTTTCGTCGAGCCCTCGGACATGATCTTGACTTTCGGACGTCGGCTTTGTCCGTAATTTACATCGAATGCTCGTTAAGACTCGATTACCCGCCGACTTTTAGGATCGTTTTCTTTCGGTCGGTGGGACCCGCTTGCCCTATAGGACCCTCGCCGGGCCGTCCACCCCGGGAGGTCGAAATACAGGTGGAATACGAGGGCTTATAGACGTAGTGACGGGCCCACCGATCCAGAATCGAGTAGTTTGCGAAAAGAAGAGCAATCTTTTCCAACCGATTAGGTTAATAAAACGTGTTTTAAGTGAACGTGAACAAATAATCGCATGTTGCATGAGCCTAAAGCCCAAACACCTACCCTCCTTCCATTCCTGGACATCTCGAAACTTCATGTCCTTTCCCCCGCAGCTCTCCGCACAAAGCTTGGTTTCTGCACCGGTCACCGTTTGATCAGTTGGGAAGAGTCAAGCGCATCGTCGCCTCACCGTTTGTTCCGACTCCGGTTTCGTAATGTCCGCATCGCCCGGTAATGATGGGGATAACGTCACTCCGCCTCCCGGACCCCTCGCACAGAGCAACAAAGGGAATCCGCCAGCGTAACGTATGAGGTTACGACAGAAACACGCCTAAATGCCTTATGGAAGCTATTAAGAGTCACGGCCTCGGCCGCTGCCTCAATCCCGATGGCACCTTCACCGTGGAAGAAGACGAGGATGCCAACCCCACTCTCGCCGCCCGATTACACCAGGATGCCGCCACCCACCTCCTATGGTGCCACTACCGTAACCCATGCTCCTCGACTTTCGGGTCGGCCCAGCCTCCCCAACCACGTACCACCGGATCCACGCAGCCTCGACGGCACAAATCAGTGGGGGCAAAATCGACGGAATGTCTTCTCATGGTTGGGGCTATCTCGGAATGCCGCAGCTAATCGGGATCCCTCCTCGCCGGAACCGATCAATCCGACCCTCACAAAGAATGCCGCGGCTTGGAATGCCGCCACAACTTGGTTCGGGCCGCGGTCAGGAGCTCCTCCTCGGAGCGTACTAGTTCAGCCTGCTCCTCACACAAATCCATTCCTCACTCGTACTTCTATGGGTTACCAAGCCTCCATCCCTGTCATCCGAATCACCAGACCGCAGCACTCCCGGTTACACACCTTCACCACAAGCCCACGCAATTCAACAATCCGGACAGCACCCCGCACTCAAGCCTACTTACGGGCCCCACTCTGAAATCCAAGTTATCCGGCCACATCGGGGCTGCCCCCACCTACTTTGCCGCTTGAAAATCAACAAAGCAAGCCGCAAGGTTCTATCCTTTGCTCAGTGCTCCTACTCATGCTCCCAGTGGTAACTCACCCCAGTGACAAGTTTTCACCTACGTCCCGGACCGGCCGTTCCCTCCACCCAGCCCGCTCCAGTGGTAGCTCCTCTCTAGCTCACCACTAGCTTGAATGCCATGGTTCCGCCACAAGACCCTCATCTCGGCCTGGTTCATAAATGAAAGCGCGGTCGCCGAACCGATCGCCAAGAAGCTCGCCTTCCGCCTACTGCACCGGACTCCATCGTTCCTCCGCCCCCACAAATTCGTGATGCCAAATCTGGATCTCTTTGATGGGACCGCATGTCCCAAAACCCATTTGGACACATATACCTTGGCGATGAAAGCCAAAGGATGTACCAATCAGTTGGCCGACTATTTCGCCATCCTTGAAGTCCAGTGCCTTAAAGTGGTTCTTCCGTTTGAAACCCGAAGCCGTGGCCACATGGGACCAAATTACCAATGCCTTCACAGAAAAATATAAGGCCAACTTGGAATGGGAAACAAATAGGGTTGACCTACAAACAACAGTGCAGCCCCGATGAGAATGTTGGGGACTTCTACAAGCGGTGGAATCTCGAAACTCGGTGAAATGGCCATCCCTCCCTCCGAAGAGGAACAAGCTGGACATCTTCCGGTCATGCTTGAAACCACATCTCGAGAGCCTCCTCGCCACTTCCCATACTCGCACTTACGGGCCATGGTTAACTCCGCAGGCTAAGTTTGAAAAGGCCTACACCGCAACCTACCGCCGCACTCGCCACGTATATCGGGCTCCTCCCCGCAAACACGCCCGCTTCCCGCCAAAGGCAAAGAGACGATCAACTATGCGGGACAGAATGTAATAACACGACTCCTTTTGCTCCCAGGAAACCGGCCGAGCCCGCATCGCGGGTCATAAATCTCGAAAACTTTGGAATGCCCCGAATGACATCTTTAGGGACTGGTGAAAGAAGGCTTGCTGCGGCCTTTGGAGAATTTCCAACCCGTAAATCCGAATGCTCCCGGATACTACAAAGTATTGTGCCTTTCATCAAGCTCTCTCACGGACATCCGACCGACACCGCTTTACTCGAAAAAGGCAATTCAGGGGCTAATAGAGCAAGGAAAGTTGGAAGGCCCCGAGGGGCCCAACACGAGTCAAAAATCCGCTGCCACGGAACCATAATCGTGTGAATATGATTGAATGCGGAGAATCTTCACACGCCTGAAGATGCCGATGAAGGTCCCCAAATACCGTGGCCAACCTCGTCGAGGATCCCGACCCGGATTCCCTCGGCCTCGAGGATATCGAACGAATCAACCCATCTTGGTCTCATGTCGAGACTCCTTGCAAGAATACGAGGCCCGCTATTTTTCGGGTGAAGGGAAGGCCGATACCGAAGAACTGGGCCGTTCCGCTCGTAACATGAAAGAACTATTTATACAAGATGGTTAGAACAGTCAAGAAAGATTGAGCAAGAAAGTTTCCGGCGAGCACCCGTGCTGGGCTTATCGAAGAAAGAGGCCGAAGAGCATCCGGAGCTAGTACACTTCTGCAAATTGGCTCTGGGAGAGCCCGAATATGATCCCGAGAACGCGAAGAATCTAAGAGGAGGATTCCTTCTATATCCTACCTGGTGTCAAATACGTGCCACCCCTCTCACTCTTCCCCCACAATTTCTAGGAGGAGAAGCCGAGTCACAATTGCCACTTCCGGAATGGGAACATATGACAACTTCGCGTTGCACGCACCCATATTCCCCCCAACGGGTTTGCCAGACGTTCTCTCACCGAAATCCCGGTAGTATGGGAAGAAAGATTCCGACGGCAGCAATGACGATGATGATGACGAGAGTGAAGAGTCAAGCGAGACCCCGATCCGGAAACAATGCGGAACAATCATGCCGAGAAATGAGCCCATGGGAGCCGGGCATAATGGCTGGTTATCGGCAAGCGGCAGGAAGAAACTTCGGAAGACGAATACGAGGCAGGGACATGAAGGCCATGAAGTTTCATGGATACGAGCACGTGGATGTCTTAGAATTCAACAACCTTGCCTACCATGCTTTGGGGAAAGGGTTTTTCAGGTGTCAGATCCGGGTGATAGTCGAAGATACTGATTGAAAGAGGAAAATTAACTCCCATCCGCCCAAATGATAAAATAACCATGGTTAGATCAAATCCATGAACAAAGTAACACTCCTTGTTAGGGTTACCCGAAGAGGTCACCTTCCCCAAATGTATGTCGGCTTTCAGAAGTCCTAGAGCGGCATGATGCCGGATCCGCCTCCCACATGAGAACGCTATAATCATCTCTCTGACTCACGAGTATTACGAAGGGAATCGAGAATGGCCGCACTATCTGGGGATGAGATCGAAAAGCCGCGAGTCCGACAATAGCGACTCTGTTGCATGATAACTATGAGCAAGGCCGGCCATGAGAGTGAATCGGAGGACGCCCTAGCTCTGTGGGCCATCCAAGGGCAACAACACAACCCCAAACCCAAAAGCACGTGACTTGGGAAAGCGGTTATAAGGGCCGCCCGGGAAGAAGCCGATACAGCCTCGGCCCAACGTTGCCGCTGAGCTCGTCGAGCCGATGGCGATAGCGAAAAGGGCTCCCATTGACCACTGGCGGCCTTGAAGAAATCCGGTCAAGAGACGGCTGATGAGGAAGTTAATCTGGTAACCCGCTCAGGCGGATTTTCCAAGGAAATCCCAAGGCGAGATAAGAAGGCCGCGAGATCAAGCACCAAAGAAGATCGCCGCCTCTATGCTAAGGCAGTGAAACTCCAGGACCACGAAAAAGAGGATCCCGTGCTCACCCGGTTGAAGCAAACACAGGCCAACATTTCCCTCTGGTCGCTACTCACTTCGTCTTATCCCCATGGTGAAGGCTGGAAGAAAGCACAGCTCGCGCTCTCGTGCCTATTGATGCTACTCCCGATGATGTGGTACGGTGATTGGAAACATCCACTACGGAAACATAATCACTTTCACGGATCTCGACCTCCCTCAATTTGGGGCTGATCATAATGAGCCTCTCTTCATCACAGTCCAGCTGGATGAACGACGCCTCCCTCGGGTCCTGGTTGATAATGGGCCCAGAATGAACATTCTTAGGCCAAAGATCATGAGCTTGCTTGATATCAAGACTACGAGACTTGAAGCCTTCTTCTCTCACGGTCAAAGCTTACGACTCAACATCCCGGCAGTCCTCGGAGTTGCTACTTTAGACCTCTGGTTTGGACGAAATTGATACTGTGGAATTCCGGGTTATCGACATCCGATTACTGATGCCCTGTTGAAGACCTTGGCTGCACCAAGTCAAAGGGTCGCCTCAAGCCTCCACCGGTGTGTGAAATTCGTCTCGAATGGGGATCGACGACCATTTACGGGGATTTAGTCACTTTAGAGGGCACGGATACGGGCGGAATACCTATTCTGGAAATCAAACATGACGAGGAAGGTCACATGCTAACGGGCTTCGCGGTCGAGCCTCCCGAGGCCCAAGTGTGCAACATAGATCTGACGGTCACTCGGGATAAAATCCCACCGGTCTTGAAAATGATGAGATAAAGGAGCTATCTACTGGCCTCGGTGCGGGAAGCGCCAACAAGGAACTTTCAAACTCATCGAAGTAAAAGGACAAAATACTCGCCACGGCACAGGATATAGAGGCCTCCCAGGTGGACGCAAAGGGAAAGAGATTTGAAGGCTGCCACGGAAAGATCCCGGTTGACAATCCCTAAATCTCTCCCCTTCAAGTCCTAATTTGGTGACTACTTTGTAAAGGGTCCCACACAACCAGGAAACATCACGAGCCCGCTCTATGGAAGGATGGCTAAAGGCTACGGGATAGCCTCGACAAGTTTAGAGGAACCAAGGCTAACCCGGTCAGTAGAATGTTCCTGGACCTACCCAAGATACACAGGGCTACCACTACCATGAAGAGTGAGTATACCTTCGAGCGTGCACGACACAGTGGAGCAGGTTCGAGAAGCTCACAACCACTATTCTCTACGCCCGGGAAGATCAGAAACACAATTGAGACGCGGTGCCAAAAGCTAAGGCCACGGAATTTCCCTCAAATGATTGGGATGGTGCAGTTTATGCGGCAATTGTTCGAAGAAGAAGTCAGTGCAACGGACTTTGATTGATCTCGGCTCGGTCGAGATGATAGCGGCAATTGAGAAGGGAAAACAAAAACGGCCACAGTTCCGAGTCATGAGGCCACCAGCAAAGCCGCTAAAAAAATTGGGAAAACCTCTCAGGCCCGTCCGCGACTAAGGAGGAAATGATCACCAAGCTTGGATTGGTACCCCGTCCCTTTGTGTCAATCTAGGACAAGTCCTCCCAGTCTCTCTCTGTTAAGATCGAGTCTCTAGGGTCGTCCAGGTGGCCTTACGCACGAAGACTACGAGTACGTAGCAAGCTTTGTATTCCCTTTCGTTTTCAATGAAATGACGAACCTTTACGAGTATCCCTTGATTGCCCTAATGATGAATTAATTAATAAAAAAATTTTAATAATAATTCATTAGATAAAGAAAGCAGAACACATTAAAGCAAAAAAAAAAATCAAGCAACAAAAAAAAAAATCTTTAAGCGGGTTGTCGGAAGAGGAAAATCGAGCCCAAGTGCAGAAGAGATTTTGACGAGTGTGAATTTGGGAGCTGCGGAAGAGCCTAAAGAGGCGCTTGATTGGTCATTTCTTCGAAGGAAGTGGAAAGGATGCTCTGCAAAATCCTACAAAATCCTCAATTCAAAGAAAGTTGCCCTCTTCATCAAAGAAAACATCATGTGCCGATACGGGTTGCCGTCGAAATCATTTCGAGATAATGGATCCCACTTCGAAGGGGAATGTGACGAGTTCTTGGCGGAATTCCGAATAACCCGTCACAAGTCATCTCCTTACGAGGCCCCAAACCAACGGAGCCGTCGAAGCGTACAAACAAGACTCTGGAAAATATCATCAGGAAAATGGTGTCCCGAGGTAGAGATTGGCCCGAGAAGTTACACCTAGCACTGCGGGGCTACTGAGAACATCGGTCGAACGGCAAGCTGGGAAACACCTTTCGCCCTCACATACGGAATGGAAGCCGTACTCCCGATCGAGTGGAAATACCCTCGCTCAGGTATCTTGGCTGGAAAGCCGGATCAACGAGGTCGAATGACTCCCAGTCGCCATGATGAATTGGCCCTACTAGATGAACGCCGGCGAAGGCCATGGAACACATCCGAGCCTACCAAGGAAGGATGGCCAGCCTTCGACAAGAAAGTAAAGCATCGGGAAATCCGAGAAGGTGATCTCGTTCTAAAAGAAAAGCCTCGGTCAGTATCAACCCTCTCGGCAAATGGGAGCTGTATGGGTCGGGCCGTATGTCGTCCGAGAAGATCTTCTCGGAGGAGCCATGCAACTCGCAGACCTCGACGGGAATCCCTTTGTACACCCGGTGAATGGTGACAAGGCTGCGAGATACTACGCGTAAAAAAAAAAAAAAAAAAAAAAAAAACAAAAAAAAAAAAAAAAAAACAAAAAAACAAAAAACAAAAAAAAAAAACAAAAAAAAAAAAAAAGAGTGCTAAAAGAGTAATACCCAACTAGGTTAGAAACCCAAAAGGGCGGCCTAGGTAAAAAACGAGGTTGCACCAAAAAAAAAAAAAAAAAAAAAAACAAAAAAAAAACAAAAAGAGTTCACCGGGTTGAACTACGAAGACTGAGCTCCTCAAAATGAGGGAACGTAGGCGGCGGAAACGGTTCGGTCTAAAGCACAAATAAAAGCCATACTTTGGCATCAATACAATTGATCGGACCATGAAAGCGTCTCGAAGAACTCTAAAGCAATTCAAATATTCATTACAAGTTAAAAGCTCTTTGATGAGTCTAAGCCCGATTCATTCCTACAAGCGGCAGCTTTGCTAAAAGAAAACTAAGATACATAATCAAACTAATGTGTCTGTCATGGCAAGAAAGGGATACTCGGAAACCTCGAGTCACTCCAAGCCACTCGTGCTTGGCCTCTCCCTTCTTCTTCCCTCCAGAGTCTTTCTCTTACGAGCAGGAAAAATGTGGTATTCCTCCTACCAAGCTCTGAGTATAGGAACGGGGTCTATCAAACCGGCCTCTGTCGGGGCCTTAGTAGCCCTAGCGTCATCCCTCATCTCCTGTAACCTAGGCGGTAACATAGGAGCCCTCCTCTCCTGTCTCTTGACGTAAGCCTCATAATCGGTCAGCGTCTCCGCTCCTGTCATGAGGATTGGCCCTCGCCTCGGCCCTCCTCCTCTCGGGAAACGAGTCGAGGTCCTCACCTCCACAGTGGCCTCACGCCGTCTCGAAAATAGCCACTGAGTCTCTCCCGGATGCCTCTCGTACCAATCCAGTACCAAGTGGTCGTGAACAGGTCTCGGACGCTGAGAATGACCCAGGAGGAAAGGCATCATACCTCCATGCTCGGGAAAGAAATGGAAACACCGAGGGATCATCCATGGAAGCAGGAGCCACCACCTTGGTGGCTATATCACCAAAACCCTCGAAAGGAACCTGCTCCAAGCCAAGCTTGTCTAAGGACCGGAGCCGGAATGTAGAAGCTGGGTAGAAAGCCCGGAAGCATAACCACATGGGACCCGATCTGAAGCACTCTGCGAGTCTCCACCGCTTGATGAGGCACCAACCATCGATATCTTCGATGCGGTGACCCAGCCATGCCAGCGCTCCCACGAGCCACGATCATCAAAATCTACATCAACACCTCTCTGGCAAAAGTCGAGGCCTGATCATACTCCGGAGGTTTCCCGAAAGAACCCCCAAACGCTCCATCGGCCGCGGGGTCAAGAGAAACGGGCTGCCCCGTGCATGTGCCGCCGTCCGGTAGCTAATCTGTCGAGAGCATGAAAAGTCTCCCCAAGAATCAAAGAGAGCGACATCTCTGGCCCGGAGCGACGGTGAGCAGCGACATCCAGCCAGACCGATGGCGGATCCCGAAAGGAATAGACCATGAGCAGGGTGCCAAACATCCCAAAGTGAAGGCATCCCAATAGGCATCATCCACAAACCTAGGCTCCTAAATGCATCGGGAAGACCGGAAATATCGAGATGATCGGGACCGCGGATCATACCTTGCGCTTCCTCAGAGGAAAGATGAAGGAGGACGCACAATCTGTCACAAAAGAAGCCCCTCAGGGCAAAGGGACCGCTATCTCTTCCACCTCCAGGACCTCAGCAAGGCCCGAAATTCTTCGACGGTCGGAACAATCTCGTTGAAGGAAAGGCAAAAGACATGCCTTCTAGTATCCCAAACGAAGAAGAAGCTCTTAAGAGGTCATAATCCGGAACCGATTCTTTGAGAGACCACAAGCACCTCACCTTGTACCGTTCTTCAAAGAAAGACCTTCTCTCATGCATAATTTCAGGACCAATCTTGAACTTGTTGAAAAATGACATTTGGGATTCTTGGGATAACTTTGAGGGAGCTTTTCTAAGGTTTTCCATGGTTTTTCTCTCTTCCTCCGAAAATGGCTGTTTGGAATTTGGAGGTTGAAGAGATATTTGAATTTGAAATAAAGCAAAGCCAGTTAAAAGCAAAATCAAAGGACGGTGTCGAGACGGAGTCCCCTCCGCGCGGACATGTTTGTTTCATCAAAAATGCAAGCGAGTCCAAGTTTGCTACACCAAAGAGGAATATTACATCAGGTTGCTCGAAACCAGTGCAAAAAAAAAAAACCTCCCCAACCGGTCCAGACACCAAGCAGTGACACCCTTGCAAAAAAAAAAACAACAAGGCTCATGCAACATTGCATTCATACGGCTGCATACATAATAATCCTAAATAGTTACATTCCAAAAAAAAAAAAGAGCATTAATAATCCTAAATTAGTACAAAAAATGTGCATAAACTGTACAAATCTAAATCTCAATCTCAAATCTCAATAAAAAAAAAATAAAAATAAAAAATCAATCGGAGTCTCAGGCGCCGATGTCTCCCCGGCCCCTCTTGCGACTCGGGCCCGCCTCTCGGGAGCCACAGAAAATCTCGAGCTCGAGAATCGTCCTCGTCTCAGGAGAGAGGCTCGTCGGGACCAACCAACGCACGCTCGATAGGGTAAACCCAGATCCACTGAAGAAATCGAATCCAAAGGTGAAGGCGTCGGACTCCTGAACATGCGGAGACGACCCGCCATTGCGCCTGTGACGTGTCCACTGCCGTGTGGATCCCCAAGTAGCGTGATCCAGAAGGCGGTGCCGCGGTGATCGATGAGAGGAGAAGAGGGGTCTCGGAAGAAGTCTCAGGGGAATAGGAGAAGCCTTCCGTCGGACGGTGCGGCCGTGGTCTCCTCGCCCTAGCACCCTTTGAGGTGCCCCGCAAGCGGCCATCCTCCGTATGAATCTCTTAGCCCGATCACTTGCTTCGTCGGCTTCTCGACGACCACCTCAATGGCTGCACAAAAGCGAAAGCGTCAAAAAAAAAGAGGTGATGCTAAAGATGATGAAACAAAGGAAAGAAAAGAAGGGGAAAAGGTGAAACCATACCTTCGTACCGGACAGGCGGAAAGCTCGTGGAAGTCGCTCGGCTCGTGGGGATCTGCACCCTCAATCGGACCCCGTCTGGATATAGGAAAAATCCGTCCAAGGGTACCGCGGGATCTTTCTCCAAGCCCCTCTATCCAAAACCTGAGGCATCCTCGGCCTCCTCAAGACGAACGTCGCATATGGCTGTCGCCACGAAGTCAGAAGTGCACCCTGCTCGGTAATCATCCCAGTCACGGGACCGATCGCTCGGGTGCATCATATCGGCGGGAGGCTCCACCGGTGTCCTCAAGGCGAGTTCACGCCATCTTCGGCGCGTCACCCTCTCTCCCGAGATAATATGCATCGCGAGTCAAAACCCCTCAAAATCCTCCCATTGCCTGTCCGGATCTCGGCGCCCTTCAGGTGCATGCTACCTCAGCGATCCCAGGGGGAAGAATATCATCCCCTCATCTGTCTCGGCCTCCGTCGAGGAAGGCGATCCGCGTGCGAGTCGTACGCCCCCTGGAGCTTATCTTTTCGGGCGTGCTTGGACCAAGGCTGCGTGGCGGATACGCCAGCGTGCGCCTCGTGCCTCCGCGCCGTGACGTGGAAAAACTCCAGCGCCCGTACACATGAAAGGTAAAAATTCAATCAATCCGAGTGCAAAAGAAGTGCGTGCTCAAAAAAAAAAAAAGAGAGGAAAGCGAAAAGAGAGCTTATACCTCAGGCAAACTCGAAGCGATCTGAGGAGCTCACGGCCTTCATTTGTATCTATCGAAAAGAGCGAAGTACGGCTCGGCCCGGCCCGGCCTCTCCCAGGAAATATCTCCAGCCGTCTCCATGTCCTCCAAGGACCTCGGCAAGGCAAAGACCGATAGTCCCTCGGCATGACCAAAGGCGTGCTCGAGAAAGTAAACCACGGGAAGGACCTAGCAATCGCTCGGCGCTAAACCTATCCTCCGGCCTCGTAACTCGCGATGGTCTCCACAATCTTACCGTAGACCACGGCATACTCCATCCCCATCCCTTTTTGGGAATGAGAGGGAAAATCCGAAGATCACACGTCAGCGTCAATGTAGCCATCTCTCCAGCCAATGCTTTGCGTCCATTAAAGGGACAGGACCAGTGATCGCGGCATAGTCGGAGGCGTAACGGTCGCCTCGCCCCGGAAGAAGTGGAATGTGTGGGTCGCGTCCCGCAATCTTTGCGCGAGCGGACATCAAGCCCTTGCTCTTAGGGAACTTGGCCAGTCCCTCAAGCACTCGACGAACTCCCGAGCCCCGTCTCAGCAGCGTCTGTCTCGGACTCGGCAAAGCTCCTCGGCCGCGTTCGGAAGCCAGGTCCCACAAGTCGATCACGAGACTCCGCGATCCTCGAGTCTTCATCTTGTTCAAGTGCTCGCGTCACAAAACGGTTTCCGCCCTGTAAAAAAAAAAAAAGAGAAAATGTCAAAAGATTGCATTTGCATTTACATTAAAAAAAATTCGACGGCATGACATAACGGCATACAATGAGCATAACCCCATTTTTCTCGCATAAAAGAAAACGGTTTTCGGCAAGTCCCAATGCATTCATCAAAAAAAAAAAAAAGAAAGATGCATTCCTACAGGAGTAAAAACTCCGTCCCATTTTCAAAAAAAAAAATGCATACATGCATATCATCCATCTTACATGCGACGGGAGGGAAAAATCCGTCACTTTTCAAAAATAAAAATCCTAAACATACATACATCTCATATTGGCAAAACGCCCATTCTTTCCAAACAAAATGCATGCATTGCATCATCATCATCAATATCAAAATTCAGTTTCAAAAAAAAGAAATCACAATTCTTCGAATTTTCACATGTAATTTTCGAATTGAAAAAAAAAAAATGGCAAAAATGCCAATTCTTTTTCCCAAGCAAAGTGCACATTTTGGGTTACTCATATACTCATTACAACATGCAAAGCATCAAAATCAAGATTCAAAGCCAAGAACATCAATCGTTCGAATTTTCAAAAAAAAATTCAAAATCACCCAAAAAATTTCAAGCAAGAAATCGACAAAGGGATCAAAAAGGGTTTCAAAGTATACCGTTCGAAGATGCGGATCCAGAGAGCCCGATGTTGCCAAGCATCGGGATAATGCTCCTCAATGCTTAGATTGCGAGAGGTTGTAATGCCCTCACTACATCCAGACAAGCTCCAATCGCCTCTCTCCCGCTATGGGACCACGTCCTTGGCCTTGAAAAGCGCCTTCCGGTGTTCCATTGCTTGAAAAATTGTGAAGAAAAGAAACGGACGAATTTTGAAGCCTTCTTGGCCAAAAATGGGCTGATTTCTCCCTCGTTCTGTCTCTCTCTATCTCGGCAATTTGGGAAAAAGCGGGTGAGGAAGAAAGAAGGGCGTTGGCCCTAATTAATACCCCCTAATTTTCGATCCCTATCCTGGCGCGGACGGGAGTTGCAAGGGTCAAAAATGACCCTTTTGCCCTTAAAATTTCGGGACTACGCAATGTCGGTCCCCGACTTGACAGAGTTAACCCAGAAAGTTAACAAAGTCAGCCCCTTGTCAAGAAAATCATCCCGTGAGTCAAACGTAGAGACCAAGAGTGCCAGAGAAAGATGCTTGAGAACTCCGTATCTTTCATCAAAATTACCCGCAGGAGGTCAGAACGTGAGGCCAGAGTGCCACCCGAGAAAAGATAACGAGATCCCCAGTATCTTTCCATCAAAATCTTCCCCGGCGTGATCGAAGGTGGAGACGTAAGGCCAGAGATGCCCTGAGAAAGATAACCCCGTATCTTTCATCCAAAATCTTCCCCGGCGGTGAAGCGTAAAGGCCAAGTGCCAGAGAAAGATAACGGAGATCCCAGTATCTTTCATCAAAAATTACCCAGCAAGTCGAAGCGTAAGGCCAAGGTGCCCCGAGAAAGATAACTTGAGATCCCAGTATCTTTCATCAAAAATGCCCCGGCCGGTCGAAGCGTAAGGCCGAGTGCTTACCGAGAAAGATAACTTGAGAATCCCCCCATTATCTTTCATCAAAAATTACCCCGGCGAGTCAAACGTAGGACCAAGGTGCCCCGAGAAAGATAACGAGATCCCAGTATCTTTCAGTTCAAAATCTACCCCGGCGAGTCAGAAGCGTAAGACCGATCTCCTCGAGAAAGATAACGGATCCCAGAGTATCTTTCATCAAAATCTTCCGGCGGTCAAACGTAAGACCGAGGTTTCCTCAGCAAGATAACGAGATCCCAGTATCTTTGCCATCAAATCATCATCCCGGGAAGTCAAACGTAAGACCAGATCTATGCTCGAGAAAGAGGGTAACGGATCCCGTATCTTTCATCAAAATCTACTCCGACGATGAAACGTAAGACACAGTGCCCTAGAGAGAAGATAACCGAGATCCGTATACTTTCCATCAAAAATTACCCTCGGAGGTCGAAACGTAGAGACCGATCTCCCGAGAAAGATAACGGATCCCAGTATCTTTCATCGAAATCATCATCGGCAGTGAAAGCGTAAGACCGGGTGCCCTAGAGAAGATAGCGAGATCCCGTATCTTTCATCAAAATCTTCCGGCGATGCAAAGAAGCGGTAAGGCCGGGTGCCACAGGAGAAGATAACGGATCCCGTATCTTTCATGGAAATGTTCGGCGGCAGTCGGAGCGTAAGGCCGAGTGCCCCGAGAAAGATAACGAGATCCCAGTATCTTTCATCAAAATCTTCCGGCGGTCAAACGTAAGGCCAAGGTGCGGTCCAAACGTGTAAAGAGCCCGATTTCCCGGACAAATACGAGATTCGCCCAGCCGTTCCCGGCGGGGATAGCGGGAATCCCGAAAGCCAGCGGAATCTCGAGTAGTACTCGAACTACGGAAAGGGCTTGATTCCCGGCAGTAGGGATACGTAGGTCAGCCTATCATTAGGTCCGGCCCCTCGAAAGCCAAAACGGTCACCCTCTCCTTCGGCGGCGAGACGAAGGGTCCACTCAGAAAGGCCATTTCAAATCGAGGTCAGGCAGCGCTACCGAAAGCCATCATAGTGGAATCGAGTCCAAGGGCACCTAAAAAGCCATCTCAAGGTCCGGAGGCAGCACTAGAAAGCCCATCATCGTCAAGGTTCGAGGCACACTATAAACGCCATCTTCGAGTCAGAGGCACCTAGAAACGCCAGGAATCTGCGAGGTTTGAGGCACCTAAGGCTATCTCCAGCTAGGAAAGCAAATCAAATCGCTTAATCATCCCCGCAGAGACCGAAAATGATCATTCCTATCCCCAGTAGGGAAGCGGATAGCCATGCCAGAACCGAAAATGGTCATCTCTTATCCCAATGCGAGTTTCTCTCCAGGCGGGCTCCTGGAACTCGCTCATCGGAGTTCAGAGGCACCTGAAACGCGCACGTCATCTTCAGTCAGAGACCCGAACTACGGCTGGCTTGATTCCCATTCGGGATACGTAGGTAGCCTATGCGCTGGGATTTTAGAGGCCACCCAGATCACTCGATCATCTGCACCCCGAAATATGGAGTCTTACTCTTATTCCTGACGACCCCGCTTCCTTCGAGGCGGCCGTCGCCGAGGGCTACTTGTAAGTGCTCCCAGTTTGAGCTTGTTAAATTTTCGTTAGAAAATTAACGAAAGTCATAACATTTCTAACAATTCCTAACTATCCTAACATTTCTAACAAGGAGTGAGGGTAAAATTGGGCATTGTTATTTAAGGATTAAACCTTAGCAAAAGAATCTCGAAAAAAGAAAAACAAAAAGAAGAAAACCAAATATAGCAAGTCTTTTGGGAAACATAAAGGCCGTTTCAATATTCTAATTTGAATTTTCAAAAGAAATATTCTTCTTGTCTCCAGAAGCTTTGGAGGCTGCATTTTAATGAGTGCCGGCTAGCAACTGCCTGGACTTGTAGGCGCGCGGATGGGATTGTCATCTCGGGAGGGCTATAAATTGAGCCCTCCAGAGTCCACAAAAATAAAAAGGAAGAACACGAATTGCACACTTGTGAAACCTACGGCGAAATATAGAGAGAAAACGGTAGAATTCTTCAAGAATTGTCACCTTTTTCTCTCCAAATCTTTCCCAACTCCCATACTCAGTCCACTCACTCTCATATTACAAGCCCTAAACACTCATATACTCAAGCCAAATGGCTCACTCGAGAACACAAGGAAGATTGGTAAGGACCCTCCTCTTCCTAACCCTAAATCTCAACCATGCATGCATACTTCAAACTACTAAAATGTAGTTCTTTCATCTTCTCTCTCTAGATCTAAGAAGATCACCATGGAAGACTTCATCTCCATGGATGATCTTCTACAAAGATCAACATTATTTTCAAAGCTTTTCTTGCTTACTTGCAAAAAATGCACTTTTTAAAAACCTAAAAAACCATTTTCAAGCACTAAATCTTGATTTTCAAAGGATAAAATTCCCCTTCCCAAGCAAGATGAAATGCTTAGTCCTAATGTACCCACAAGGATGGTTTGGTATAGTTGATTCACCACTAAAATGTCTAGTGATCACTAAGCAAAACCTAGGG